>JABACO010000021.1:6753673-7026173 GCA_013339895.1 Ephydatia muelleri
GGCATATGTGTGTGGGCATATGTATGTGGCCATATGTGTGTGGCCATATGTGTGTGGCCATATGTGTGTGGCCATATGTGTGTGGCCATATGTATGTGGGCATATGTGGTGTGGGCATATGTGTGTGGCCATATGTATGTGGGCATATGTATGTGGCCATATGTGTGTGGGCCATATGTGTGTGGCCATATGTATGTGGCCATATGTGTGTGGGCCATATGTATGTGGGCATATGTATGTGGGCATATGTATGTGTGTGGCCATATGTGTGTGGCCATATGTGTGTGGCCATATGTGTGTGGCCATATGTGTGTGGCCATATGTGTGTGGCCATATGTGTGTGGCCATATGTATGTGGGCATATGTGTGTGGGCATATGTATGTGGCCATATGTGTGTGGCCATATGTGTGTGGCCATATGTGTGTGGCCATATGTATGTGGGCATATGTATGTGGGCATATGTATGTGTGTGGCCATATGTATGTGGGCATATGTGTGTGACCATATGTGTGTGGCCATATGTGTGTGGCCATATGTATGTGTGTGGCCATATGTGTGTGGCCATATGTGTGTGGCCATATGTGTGTGGGCATATGTGTGTGGCCATATGTGTGTGGCCATATGTGTGTGGCCATATGTATGTGGCCATATGTATGTGGGCATATGTATGTGGGCATATGTATGTGTGGTGTGGCCATATGTGTGTGGCCATATGTGTGTGGCCATATGTATGTGGGCATATGTGTGTGGGCATATGTATGTGGCCATATGTGTGTGGCCATATGTGTGTGGCCATATGTGTGTGGCCATATGTATGTGGGCATATGTATGTGGGCATATGTATGTGTGTGGCCATATGTATGTGGGCATATGTGTGTGACCATATGTGTGTGGCCATATGTGTGTGGCCATATGTATGTGTGTGGCCATATGTGTGTGGCCATATGTGTGTGGCCATATGTGTGTGGGCATATGTGTGTGGCCATATGTGTGTGGCCATATGTATGTGGCCATATGTGTGTGGCCATATGTGTGTGGCCATATGTGTGTGGCCATATGTATGTGGGCATATGTATGTGGGCATATGTATGTGTGTGGCCATATGTGTGTGGCCATATGTGTGTGGCCATATGTGTGTGGCCATATGTGTGTGGGCATATGTGTGTGGCCATATGTGTGTGGGCATATGTGTGTGAGCATATGTGTGTGGCCATATGTGTGTGGCCATATGTGTGTGGCCATATGTGTGTGGGCATATGTGTGTGGCCATATGGTGTGGCCATATGTGTGTGGCCATATGTATGTGGGCATATGTGTGTGGGCATATGTATGTGGCCATATGTGTGTGGCCATATGTGTGTGGCCATATGTGTGTGGCCATATGTATGTGGGCATATGTATGTGGGCATATGTATGTTGTGTGGCCATATGTGTGTGGCCATATGTGTGTGGCCATATGTGTGTGGCCATATGTGTGTGGCCATATGTGTGTGGGCATATGTGTGTGGCCATATGTGTGTGGGCATATGTGTGTGAGCATATGTGTGTGGCCATATGTGTGTGGCCATATGTGTGTGGCCATATGTGTGTGGGCATATGTGTTTGGCCATATGTGTGTGGCCATATGTGTGTGGCCATATGTGTGTGCAGGATGTAACACGTGTTCATTTGTGCAGGTCACTTACACTACCTGCCTGCATTCATCATCTGTGGAAGAACCATTCTGGGATTTGTCTCTTCAGCTGCCAGAAAGGTGGGTGTGGTGTGGGGTAAGGTGGGGGTGTGGTATGGTGTGGGGTAAGGTGGGTGTGGTGTGGGGTAAGGTGGGTGTGGTATGGTGTGGGGTAAGGTGGGTGTGATGTAGGGTGGGGTAAGGTGGGTGGGGTGTGGGCAAGGTGGGTGTGGTGTTGGATGCATTAGGGTCTTAGGTTGTGTGTCACATCTAAGCATCCATCTCCCTGACAGGTGTTGCTCCTCACAATCTCGTCATGTGACCTCCAATAACAGCTGTACACTAGAAGGTTAGGTGTGCAGGAGTGGTCTTTGTAGGGGGAGTGGCCTTTGTAGGGGAGTGGTCTTTGTAGGGGAAGTGGTCTTTGTAGGAGGAGTGGTCTTTGTAGGGGAGTGGTCTTTGTGGATGTTTGAGGAGATGGGAGCGGTTTTAAGATGAATGATGAAGTTGCAAAGAGGTATTCATGATTGATGCTCCCTTACAGAGCTACTCCAGCTGTTCACTGCCTCTGAAGAGTTGGAAGGAAATATTTACACGTGTGCTCAGTGTGCAGGTTAATTAGTAGGACCACACCTCTTCATCTAACCTCCTACTCTCTGGGTTACCTTTGTGGATAAGGTCACACCTCTTGCCCGCTGGGATAAGGTCACACCCTTCCCTACCCTCTGGGATAAGGCCACACCCTTCCTACCCTCTGGGATAAGGCCACACCCCTTCCCTACCCTCTGGCATAAAGCCACACCCCTTCCCTACCCTCTGGCATAAGGCCACACCCCTTCCCTACCCTCTGGCATAAGGCCACACCCCTTCCTAACCTCTTGATAAGGCCACACCCCTATCCTCTGTGGAGGACTTGCTTCACCACTGCCATTGTACAGGGCCCAATTGCAGTACAGCGCAGTCCAGTTCCGATGCCGTACAACTTCAAGGTGCAAGAAAGAAACTTGCTATCAGTGATCCTCCAGATGTATGTGTTAAGTGATCCCCAAGATGTATGTGTAGGAAGTGCATGTGTGTGTGGTGGTGCATGTGTGTGTGGTGGTGCATGTGTGTGTGGGTGCATGTGTGTGCTGGTGCATGTGTGTGTGGGGGTGCATGTGTGTGTGGGTGGTGCATGTGTGTGTGGGGGTGCATGTGTGTGTGGGGTGCATGTGTGTGTGGGGGTCCATGTGTGGTGGGGGTGCATGTGTGTGTGGTGGTGCATGTGTGTGTGCTGGTGCATGTGTGTGGGGGTGCATGTGTGTGTGTGGGGGTGCATGTGTGTGTGGGGGTCCATGTGTATGTGGGGGTGCATGTGTGTGTGGTGGTGCATGTGTGTGTGCTGGTGCATGTGTGTGTGGGGTGCATGTGTACACATGTAGTTAGCTGGTATTTCATTTGTCCATTCTTTCAGGTTCTTCGCTTACATCTGAAGAGGTTTAGGTATGTTTGTCTGACACCAATCTTTGAATGGTTTGTTGACAACTCCACCCTCCCCCCCTCCCCTTCTCTACCCTCCTCCCCACATTCAACCCAGCTGGAACGGACAGAAGATCAACACACACATTTCTTTCCCTCTGTCACTGGACCTGTCTTCATTTTGTAAGAGGGAAGGGGGAGTGTCCCTCAGGTCTGCCCCTGAGGACACCTCCTACCAGCTGTCCAGCGTCATCATTCACCATGGCAACGGATTTAATTGCGGCCACTATACATCGATCTGCTGGAATTCTGAGGCTGGTAAGGATTACGATATCAAAACCTGTTCAGCTTCTACTCAATTTTGTGTATACCATTGTACTCCACCCTAATCCACATGCCAATGCACCACACACACACACACACACACACACACACACACACACACACACACACACACACACACACACACACACACCAGACTCTTGGGTCCACTGTAATGATGCCAAGGTCAGTCGCTGTACCCAAGACGAAGTGTTGGCCTCCCAGGCATACATTTTATTCTACGTTCGAGGCCACGGGGTATCCAGCCCGATTGTTCACACAGCGGGCCCACAAGAAAGTGGCCCCGAAACTCCCAGTGCTAAGAGAGTGAGGTTTGCATAAACCACACCCACCGGTAGAGGCTGGCCACACCTCCAAGTGGCAGCAGTTCAACTGCCTCCAAGCCAAGGCAAACTGAGCGCTGGGGTGTGTGTGTTGCCATGGCAAGCACATGCAGATGTGTACTGTTGATATGTGTTGATTGGGTAGGAGGAGATAATCAAGAATCAATCCTGTGTGAAATCATTGAGGGGGGTGGGCTGTATATGGCTATGGGTCTTACTACATGTGTATGACATGCGTGCAGCTCCACGACAAATTCTAATAAGAGCAACCTGCTTCAATAAAAGATAATCATGCTCTATTTAACCGCCACCTGCTACTTACATCGATTTTCCTGGAATAGTGAGAATAATACGTGTGTATTTTAGTTGTTGCAGGCAAGCCAGATCACTACACTGCCCATAAAACTCTCAAGATGTACTAAGTTGCAGTTCACTGTACAGTGTGGCAATGGACTCAAAACCATTTGTACAAATAAAAAGGTTATGTCTCAAAACTGGTGACTACCAGCTGTTGCATCAGGATGTGTGGTTTGCTGTGAGCACCAACGCCATGGTAACCAATGCTCTCATGGCGACCTTCAGACGGTCGGGGAGGGGGTGGAGGTTCGCACCCTTGTTGTAGGAACAGCTGTAAGCTCTCACCATGGTGTCCCTAAATGCCCACGTCAGAGCTGCAGTGTGCCAAGCGACCTCACCCTGCCCTCCCAGGGAGGAAGGTGGGCAATAATTAGAGACTAGTTAGTGTTGCACACTCTTGGTGATTCAAAAGGTAGGAGACACTTACGGATGATGTCTGCACACCTGTATTTGATTGGTCCCCTCCAAGTGTCCTCCCCATCTCTTCGTACTCTGTATGGATCCAAGACTGGAAGAGTTCAGTGTCCCCTTGACCCGTGTAAGGGGAGAAGAACCTCTCCCCCCTAAAGGCAAGGTCAAAGTCCACAGGGGCCAAGAGCTTTTCCTCACCCTAGTGTGAGGTGTGGGTAGAAGAATGGGAGGGAGGAGTGAGGTGAGAGGAATGGGAGGGAAGGTGAGGTGGGAGAGAGGTGAGGTGGTAGAGGAATGGAGGGTGAGGTGTAGGAAGTGTAATGGAGGGTGAGGTGTGGGAAGAGGAATGGGAGGGAAGTGGTGTGTGAGAGGAATGGGAGGGAAGTGGTGTGTGAGAGAAATGGGAGGGAAGTGGTGTGTGAGAGGAATGGGAGGGAAGTGGTGTGTGAGAGGAATGGGAGGACAGGCAATGAAAGGGAGGGACTCGTACATCAATGATGTCACTCACAGGAGGGAGTATGATGAAGTTGTTGGGATGACAGTTGCAGTGAGGTTCAAAGGGGTTGTGGTCTATGAAGTAACCCCAATTGATGCCACACTCCTCCATCAGCCTCTTGACCACACCCACTTCCCACCCAAGTTCCCAGTACAGAGCGGCCATGAGAGACCCACAGCTAAGTGGAGTGTGGGAATGGACCAGTGTGCCAGTGAGATGTGTGAGAGTAGTGGCATGAGGTTACATCAGAGGTGCAGTCATGTGATGGGTGTGGTCACGTGTGGGGTGTGGCCTCTTACCCTTTGGACTCCTCCTCCTGTAGCGGCAGGCTCTCCCTGAGCACATAGGAAGCTTGGCACCACTCCCCCAGCAGGGAGGGTGTAAGGTGTGTGGTGTGAGGGGCGGCACCCTGTGATGGGCGGGCCTGGAGTGAAGGGAGGAGGAAGAGAGGCGTGAACAGACAGAGAAGCAAGTAGCTGCAAAGCATTACCTCTTGAGTTGCACAGTGCACAAGTCCACAAGCAGCTGCGCGCCAAGGAAGAGAGAAGCCACAGCATATCAAGTGGATATCACGACACAACACTATAAAATGCTGACATAGCTTGAAATGTTACGTAGGTAAGTAAGGCAGGCATGTATTGTGTACATGTGCACAACACCATACACACACCACACACAGAGGCACACTCACAAGACACACCACACACATTTACACACACACATACACACACACTCACAAAACACAACACACCACATTACCACACACATACACACACACACTCACAACACACACACCACACATACCACACACTCACAAAACACACACCACACATTACACACACACATACACACACACTCACAAAACACACACACACACTCACAAAACACCACACACACATTTACACACACACATACCACACACACACTCACCAAACACACCCACACAACTACACCTTACACACACACACACCCGTACACACACACACCCACACACACCACACAAGCCACCACCACACCACCACCCAGCCCAACGACAAACCACGACCCCACCCCCAACGCCATAGGGACGCTTACACAGAATCGGGGGCAGCATGCATACTACATACCTGCTCTCTGTCCTTGCTCAGCCATGCTGACCAGGTGGGCTGGACCAGAACTAACACTGCATTGTGAATGCATCTTTTCAAGTAATTGTGCCAAGTCCACACCTTCCCTCACACTCCCTCTCTCCTCTCCATACATGGGTTGTCCTCTTTCAACGCCACTACTCCTCAACCATTCTCCTCCCCCCCCTCCTCCCCTCCGCTCTCTCTTCCTCCTCATTTTTGATCTCTCTAATCTATGAATAATAGCAAAAGTCAAATGAAAGAGTTGGATATCAAGTATTTATTCAGGATTACTTCATTTGATCTTTCTTCCCTTACCCCTTCCCTCCTCGTCACCTCCCTCTCCTCAGCTCACCTCCCTCCTCACTCCTACCCCTTCCCTCTCTCTTACCCCTCCCTCCTTTCCCCTCCCCTCCCTCCCTCCTCCCCTCCCTCCCTTCCCCTCCCCCTCCCCCTTCCCTCCCTTCCCCTCCCTTCCCCTCCCTCCCCTCCCCTCCCTCCCCTTCCCCTCCCCTCCCTCCTCCCCTCCCCTTCCTCTCCTACCCCCCTCCCATCACTCACCCTTTAGCAGTGCAGATCATTCTAGCACGAGGAAACAGGTCCAGAACCTAACAAACCAAGGAGACAGGATGTGGGGGAGGTGCCCATTGTAATTATCTAACCCGTGTGACACCGCATGACACTCTGATGACCCATAATGACACCTCATGACACTCTGATGACCCATAATGACACCCTGATGACCCATAATGATACCTCATGACACTCTGATGACCCATGACTCTGATGACCCTTAATGACACTCTAATGACCCTTAATGATACTTCATGCATCTTGATAACACTTGATAACCATGACCTGTATGACACCCCTGATGGTGCTCACGACCCTGATGATAACACCTCATTACCAATTATGACACCTTGTGACACTTCATGGGTACCTTGTCATGGGATGACACGAGATCAGGGAATGAGAGGGAGGAGAAGATCCAGTCCCACAAGCAAGTGAGAGGCTAACCTCCTTTCTCCCAGGGTCTCAAACAAGCCACACCATTTCTCATCTACCAGAGGAGACACAGGAACGTAGAAATGCTACTTAATGGCAACCCAAGTCTCATTCCTCTCCCCCTTCTTCCTCTCCCCTTCATCCTCTCCCCTTCTTCCTCTCCCCCTTCTTTTCTCCCCCTTCTTCCTCTCCCCTTCTTCCTCTCCCTTCTTCTCTCCTCTCCCTTCTCCTCTCCCCCTTCTTCCTCTCCCCCTTCTCTCTCCCCCTTCTTCATCTCCCCCTTCTTCCTCTCCCCCTTCTCCTCTCCCCCTTCTCCTCTCCCCCTTCTCTCTCCCCTTCTCCTCTCCCTCCCTCTCCCTCTTCCTCTCCTTCTTCCTCTCCCCTTCTCCTCTCCCCTTCTTCCCTCTCTCTCCTACCCTCTCCCTCTCTTCTCCTCTCCCCCCTTCTTCCCTCTCTCTCCTCCTCTCCCTCTCTTCTCCCCTCCCTTTCTCCTCTCCTATCCCTCTCCTCTCCACCCATTCCTGTCTCCTCCCCTCCCCCCACACCCTTACCTTGGCAAGGGCTCTTGAGGCAGTGAATATTTCCACATTCCCCTTGGCCTGTTCCCTACCACCATTCCCTGGGCAGCCAGCACCTTCCCTACATGCTCGCTCATGAACTGCTCTGTGACGGCAGTGTGCTTGAAGCAGCATCCTTTCACCTCCACACCTCCATCCTCCTTCCCCTGCAATGAACGGGGTTAACGTGACACACAGATATAGTTGGAGTGGGTGGGGCAAGGAGTGGGTGGAGCAGAGACTGGGTGGAGCAGGAAGTGGGTGGAGCAAGTAGTGGATGGAGTAGGGAGGGCAGGTAATGGTCTGGTAGGGTGAGCAGTAAGTCAGGGAGGGGAAGGATGGGGTGGGGACAATGGAGCAGAGCAGCTGGCTGAGGGGAAGGAGGGTGAGGTAGGAGGGGAAGGTAGGAGGGTGAGGTAAGAGGGTGAGGTAGGAGGGAAGGAGGGTGAGGTAGAAGGGTGAGGTAGGAGGGGAAGGGAGGGGTGAGGTAGGAGGGAAGGAGGGTGAGGTAGGAGGGGTAGGAGAATGAGGTAGGAGGGTGAGGTAAGAGGGTGAGGCAGGAGGGAAGGAGGGTGAGGTAGGAGGGGTAGGAGAATGAGGTAGGAGGGTGAGGTAAGAGGGTGAGGCAGGAGGGAAGGAGGGTGAGGCAGGAGGGAAGGAGGGTGAGGTAGAAGGGTAAGGTAGGAGGGAAAGGGAGAGGTATTGGTGACGATGAGATAAAGGGAGTGGGAAAGAGCAGTGGACTGGGGACTGGAGTACATACTTCCACAGGCTTCAGAGGAAACCCAGGATACGAGTAACGAAAACCATCAACATCAAGGTAGTTGCCACACCCTTTCAGGCGGTATATTGTATCACGAGTGACCATCAGTGCTGACCTCCCACCACTGTGTGTGGAGTGTGTGTGTGTGTGAAGTGTGTGTGTGTGGAGTGTGTGTGTGTGGAGTATGTATGTGGAGTGTGTGTGGAGGTGTGTGTGGAGTGTGTGTGGTGTGTGTGCATGTGGGCGTAATGTGTGTGTGAAGATGTACGCATGGAGATGTATGGAGTGTGTAGGTGTGTGGAGTGGAAATGTGTAGGTGTATGCAGTGTGTGTGGAGATGTGTAGGTGTATGCAGTGTGTGTGGAGATGTGTAACGTGTGTCCACATAGGCGTGTAACAGTGGGCACATATACAGACACCAACTGGGGGGTGTGGCAGATTATACATACAACAAATTGTTTTAAGGCTTGCACACGACATGCACACAAGTTAGTACACGTGCACACATGAGGTTAGTACACGTGCACACGTGAGGTTAGTACACATGCACACGTGAGGTTAGTACACATGCACACATGAGGTTAGTACACATGCACACATGAGGTTAGTACACGTGCACACATGAGGTTAGTACCACATGCACATGTGAGGTTAGTACACATGCACATGTGAGGTTAGTACACGCGCACACGTGAGGTTAGTACACATGCACACATGAGGTTAGTACACGTGCACACATGGGTTAGTACACGTGCACACACGGGTTAGTACACGTGCACACATGAGGTTAGTACACGTGCACACATGAGGTTAGTACACATGCACACATGAGGTTAGTACACATGCACACATGAGGTTAGTACACATGCACACGTGAGGTTAGTACACATGCACACGTGAGGTTAGTACACATGCACACGTGAGGTTAGTACACATGCACACATGAGGTTAGTACACATGCACACATGAGGTTAGTACACGTGCACACATGAGGTTAGTACCACATGCACATGTGAGGTTAGTACACATGCACATGTGAGGTAGTACAACGCGCACACGTGAGGTTAGTACACATGCACACATGAGGTTAGTACACGTGCACACATGGGTTAGTACACGTGCACACACGGGTTAGTACACGTGCACACATGAGGTTAGTACACGTGCACACATGAGGTTAGTACACATGCACACATGAGGTTAGTACACATGCACACATGAGGTTAGTACACATGCACACGTGAGGTTAGTACACATGCCACACGTGAGGTAGTACACATGCACACGTTGAGGTTAGTACATTTGCACACGTGAGGTTAGTACACATGCACACATGAGGTTAGTACACATGCACACGTGAGGTTAGTACACATGCACACGTGAGGTTAGTACACATGCACACGTGAGGTTAGTACAGTGCACACGTGAGGTTAGTACACATGCACACATGAGGTTAGTACACGTGCCACATGAGGTTAGTTACACATGCACACGTGAGGTTAGTACACATGCACACATGAGGTTAGTACACATGCACACGTGAGGTTAGTACACATGCACACGTGAGGTTAGTACACGTGCACACATGAGGTTAGTACACGTGCACACATGAGGTTAGTACACATGCACACGTGAGGTTAGTACACATGCACACGTGAGGTTAGTACACATGCACACGTGAGGTTAGTACACATGCACACGTGAGGTTAGTACATTTGCACACGTGAGGTTAGTACACATGCACACGTGAGGTTAGTACACATGCACACGTGAGGTTAGTACATTTGCACACGTGAGGTTAGTACACATGCACACATGAGGTTAGTACACATGCACACGTGAGGTTAGTACACACGCACACGTGAGGTTAGTACACATGCACACGTGAGGTTAGTACACACGCACACGTGAGGTTAGTACACATGCACACGTGAGGTTAGTACACACGCACACGTACCTTCTTAAGGCTTGCACTGTACCATTTGCAGTTTTGAGAAGAGGTTTCTGCAGCTCGTTGGGTAGCTTTGCTGTCCCTTGTGGCAGAAGGCTGTAAGGTAGACCATCTTAATAACTAGAACCACTCCCTATTTTAATAATCAAGAACCAAAACCACTCATCAAAGGGCTATGAAATCACAGGTACAGAACAATGCTCAGAACAGATGTTCTATGGTAACTGAATTATTCTGCTTGCACATGTTTATAACACTGGATTTTTAGAAAGGAGGATTGTGTAAGGTGATGTTCGCACTCGTTGGAATTCAGTTTTCGTTTCAGTTACAAAGATTGGAGTATGTTAATAACAATTAATAACGTCTAATAACATCTAATAACGTCTAAAGCATAATTTGCACGATTTATGTTGTGAGGTAGTGGTAGTGTGACTTATGTTCAAGACAGCAGCATACCAGATATACCAGATATAGACCCCACACTTGATACTTGTAAACACATCACCCGTATTTGAGCTAGGTACTGTCAAACTCTCGCCTACCTCCCCACTACCACACCTCTTTCACCTCTCCAATCTTCCCATCCCATTAGCACACTCTCCCCACCTCCCAAAGCACCCTCTCCACCTCCCAAAGCACTCCCCACTTCCCAAAGCACACCCTCCCCACCTCCCCATAGCAACACACTTCATGTCAGCTGCAGGGATGGCCGGGACGTAGCAGTGAGCATACTCTTCCCCTAGCTGTGCAAGTGGTTGCAAGTGCTGCCTTGCTTCCTCTGTCAAAGCCTTCATGCGAGAGGAGAGTGCCACATAATGTCACATTCCATCTTATCTCCTCCCTTACCTTCCTCCCCTTCCTTCCCCATCCCACCTCACTCTACTTCCCCTCCCTCCCTTCCCACCTCCCTCCCCCTCCCTTCTCACCTCCCTCCCCTCTCCTTCCCTCCCTCCCTTCCCACGTCCCTCCCTTCCCACCTCTCTCCTTCCCCCTCCCCTTTCCACCTCCCACCTCCCTCCCTTCCCACCTCCCTCCCCTTCCCACCTCCCTCCCCTTCCCACCTCTCTCCCCTTCCCACCTCTCTCCCCTTCCCACCTCCCTCCCCTTCCCACCTCCCTCCTCTAAGTATAAAACTGACCTTTGTCACAGGATCAGTAATGCAGCCATCAGTGTAGGGGACTGCTTCCCCCTCTACTGGAGATAGCTTGACCACACTTGTGCCAAAGTAGACCTCAAGGGTCTGCTTAGAGTAACTGAGTGATGGGTGGCAGGTGAGGGGGAGGGGAGGGAATGGAAGGGAAGGAGGTGGAAGGAGAGGTGAGGGGGAGGGGAGGGAATGGAAGGGGAAGGAGGTGGAAGGAGAGGTGAGGGGAGGGAATGGAAGGGGAAGGAGGTGGAAGGAGAGGTGAGGGGGAGGGGAGGGAATGGAAGGGGAAGGAGGTGGAAGGAGAGGTGAGGGGGAAAAGAAGATGGAAGAAGAAAAGGAAGAGAAAGATGGATGACTTGAATTATGCACACAACAATTACCTTGGAGCATTACAACAAATAATGCAGTCAGGGTTGGACTGAACGGTGTAGGAGAAGATGTTGAACGTTGCATAGTCTGCTGTGGTCCATTGAGGAAGAGAATAGCCATGCAGAGTGTTGAGCCAGCACCCTGTGGCAAGCATGGCTCCCAGAGAACAGGGAAGAATGGATGAGCCAACGTCACTGTTGGTGAGCATGTATGTGTCCTGGTTAAAGGGGAGGGGAGGGGATGGGAGGAAGGGGAGGGGATGGGAGGGGGAGGGGATGGGAGGAAGGGGAGGGTGAGAGGGACAGAAGGATAGAAGGTGTGGGGAGATACAGGAGGGTGAGAGGGATCACAGAGGGAAGGGGAGGAGCCAGGGTAAAGGGGGAGGAACCAGAGGGAAGAGGATAATTGACAAAGAAAGGTATACAGTAGAGTTTACACACCTTTGGAAGAAATTCAATTTCTTTGTAGTCCAGAATCAGGCTTGGGATCAGTTTTTGAAGGACATCCTTCTTTGCTGGTGCATTGTTACATCCCCAGCATGGTCCTGAGTGTGCAATGAAGCCACAATATAGCCACACACACACACACACACACACATACACACACATGTACACACACACACACACACATGTACACATACACACATAGGACACATACACACATATGGACACACATGCACACACACTCACACAATGCACACACACACACACGCACACACACATACATGCACACACACACAAACACACACACACACAACACACACACACACACACACACACACACACACACACACACACACACACACACACACACACACACACAGCCCACCCTGCTTTGGTCGCGCCAATACTGGATAACACTCTGCAATGGCAGTGTGTCCATACGAGCTAGCAGCCACGTAAGGAAGGCTGAGCTGGGCACATAGCGAGCACACAGCGTAGTCGAAATACTCTCCGTAATCTATGCAATTGAAAACGACCTGCGGGGCGAAAAGTGTGACCCCCGGCGACGGGGTGGGCGGGGCTCGTCCTCACCGTTGCACTAATCGCTAGCTCCACGATCCATCCCCCACTCCTTCACGGCGTCACAAAATACAGGAGTCACCTCTTATAAAACGTGGCGACAGGTAATAGAAAAGAAGGACGGGAGGAGGGGAAGAGGAAAAATGTTTGATTACGTATGCGTACGATGAAAAGGGGAAGGGGAGCGAGTGAGTAGGTGAGGGGAGCGGGAGAGGGGGAGTGAGCGGGAGTGGGGGAGTGAGGTGCTCAACTCACTGCTTGTGATGTTGTCGCGTTGAAGCCCATCCACGGCTGCATCTATCTTTCGGCGACCCACGTCTGAAGAGCAGTACAGCACCTGGCGGTTGATGTTGGACGCGGCCACCACGTCAAAATCGACCAAAATTACTTCCGAGAGTCCCAGGCGACTGGTGGTGTTTAAATGAGGCATAGATAGGAAGCACACACGTAAACAATGGACATTACCAGAGGTTTCTTGCCACGGAACAGCCTATGCCGCCTACGCCTAGCACCAAAGCAACCTGCTGTTGGATCAGCGAGTTATTCCAGTTGGGAACAACCTTCTGCCGAGCGAAAAAATCCATTAAAAATTTAAATGAGATGAACTATCAAACCTTTAATAATGTAGTTGTTTCCAATATTACTTATTATTTTTATTAGTACAATGGCTGCAGAAAGCAGTGGCCGTGGGGAAGTTACAAAGGAACACGTTGTGGAAGCTATAGAGAAGCTAACTCGGGGTATCGAACATGTCTTAAGAGAAGCAAAGGACGGTTACGCAGCGTGTGTCAATATCGACGACTTTCTCCGTATCGATGCAAAATGCGGCATCAGGCAGATGTTCAGGGCCATGCCCATTTACGCTGAATGCATGGTATCGCTGGGCGTCAAAACGCGCGCGGAGCAAGACCAGCTGTGTAGCACGTTGTTCCAGTACCCGGAGGTGAGGGAGTGTTACGACGCCTTGCTAAACACCGAAGAAGCGTTTAACGACTTCTCGAAGAGCGTGAACGTCGAACTGCAGAAGGAGGAGACGAAGATGATCCCGCCTAACGTTACTACGACAGGATCCAGGTTACCGGAAGAGCTTTCGCTCGTGGACGCAACAACGGGGGACGAAGTTGGCCTGACCAGCCTGTGCGCACGCTCCACCTTTACCGTCATAGTGCTGATGAGGCACTTCGGGTGATCCCCATGAAACGTGCACTTGAGGAACATCTCCGCCCACCTCGGCCAATTCGTGGTAGGCGGGTGTCAGGTGATCGTCGTCGCACGTGCAACACGACCTAGCGCATTGCTGTGGTTGGAACGAACAGGTTTTTCATTCCCTGTGCTGTTAGACCCTGAGCTAGTCCTGTACAGGCAACTAGGACTAAGGAGAGATGCAGCCAAGGTATGGATCTGTAAGAACATGATACACTATGCGCAACAGAAAGTTGCAAACATGCCAGCGCTTCCTAGCTATGCTGGAGATGACCTACAAGTGTTTGGTGGGGATTTTATCTTCAGATCAGATGGTGTGCTGTCTTACAGCTATCCAAGCAAGCACCATGCTGATCGCCCTGAGATCGAAAGTTTACTGGACGCGTTGAAATAATGAACTCTTGCTGGTGTTTTGTGTGTGGGGGGTTGTTGTGATATGTAGTATGTGCCTCAAAGCTGTGTTCAACAGAGGGGCATGTGCTGATGAATGTATAACACCTCTTGCATACAAGTCCTCACTGCAAATCGTTATGCACGCGAGGGTAATGTGTATATAGTTCTCAGATAGAAGGCAGAGATAGTTCCTGTGTTGCAGTCAAATCTGAATCCTTCTGTAAAAATAAAAAAATAAAAAAAAGAAAGTAAAGTACACAATACTATACGGCAATGGATATGACTCACCACTTTAGGAACGGAGGGGTTAACGTGTAAATCGCTCCTCTTCTGCATAGGAGGGACTATTAAACCCTTTCCTCTTGTACCAACATGCACGTGCATTATACTGACCGCTGAGCTCGGCAAGGGCTTTTGTTTGTGAGGCGTAGCTGCTGGGGCGCTCTTTGAGATGGTCGCTGAGCGTTCAGTAATGACTTTCCAACGCGCTTCCTACAGTGAATTAGTTATTAACGTATACACATGTCTGTGGCTATTAAGGCGACCGTACACGTTGTCAAACGCATTCAGTGAGTAATGTCAGTACATTCGTAGTAACTAATTTACTGAAATTTTACACGTGCACACATTCATTGAGTTCGGCACAACATGTTGCCTAGCGTATATGCACGCCTTAAGTTCAATTAGAGACCCACCAGCTGCATACGATCGTGGGAGGCCTCTGCGTGGTGAATCCGCTTCAGGATCGCGCGGTTCTCGTGCATTATTCTGATGAGCTCTCTCTGTCGCGTGATTACGTTCAAACTTTGTAGCCGAAAAAAGGATGTCAGCCCTGCCCCCCTTCACTCGAGCACGCTCTAACCTTTTTTGTTTGTACTCGTTCCTGTTGTCCAAGCGACCTTTCGTACTCATAATATGTGCCATGTTTTCGAGCAAGATCTGGTTGTCTTTCTGTATAACAGCTTGCCTCTCCTCTTCCATCTGCCGTTTCTTCAATCTCGTGTGCATATGATTGTGACGTTGGGAAGGTTTGTTATCAACCAGGGGCAACGCATTATCAACCTGTGTGTGTGTGAGTGTGTGTGTGTGAGGGGGAGGGGAAGGCAAAATGCATCACGAGAGAAAGGGGAACGGATTTGTTGTGTATCTTACTTTTTTCCTGTGAATGGCGTACGCTTTGATATCGCAGTTTCGTTGTATGATTATGTTATTGGTGGGAGTCATGGGACGATATACTGCTGACTTTAACGACATCTTTGTCACAGCTGTTAATTGTGGGAACTTGTGCTTGCTGTAGAGGAAGACCCGTGCAATTCAAAACGCTTCGAACCGTTGCCATGGAAACGAGGAAGTGTTTAAAACGTATACTTACGGACCCCTAGGCAGCAATTGACGGGCCATCAAAATCAGCTGCAGCAAAATCTCCAGCTAGAACACCACGCGCTATTCAGTGTGTGTCTATAGCTCGACCTGTGACTGGACGTTAAACTGCTTTCGACTTCAGCTAGCTCGTGATCGTTCCAGGTCCATGAATCACCACCGTTCCTATCAGCCCACCACCCCGTGCTCCAACAAGCTCCTCCAAAAGCGATGGGATCAGAGGTACTACGACGAGCATCGGAGGAAGGTAAGGATTAATTCCAAATCAGCACTGCACTGCTGGACATGCACTTAATCGTTACATTGCCTTCCCGAACACTCGTGCTCCTTGTGGCTATCCGTCTTTGCGTGACCCCTAACTAACTGCTTCTCTACCTCCCAAGGTAACGGCAGCCAAACCTACGGTGGACGTGATGTCGCCCCAATCTCAGTCACACCTTACGACCAAGTACAAGAAATTGCAAGTATGGAACCAGTATTTTTTTTACTGTGATCGATCTGCACTCCCTGCCTCACGTTCTTGAAATATTTTACCCTCTTCTGCTTCCACAGCTTGAGAAGGAGCGACTCGAGGTGACTGAGAGGGATAACGCCAACCTCCTCCACAAGATGCGCCACATCATGCACACCCATGGCTACGTGGACCACCGCCACACGTACCAGCACCACAGCTTGAATGCGACAAAGCGACAGCGTGACCAGCAGCAAGTGTCTAGGGAGAACACGGTACGCCAAAATTACGAGTGGGCGTGCAATGTTACCGAAACATTACACTTGTATCGGGACAAGGCTCCTATACAATTGATATATGACGGCAATGATTCGTGAGAGCGGAAAGACATGCACCTCAAAGCCCAGAGAGAAGGGGATGATTTTCTTGTTAGGGTTATTTATTTTTGCTTGTTCGATTTATGGATTCAGTTCTTTACTTTACTATGTTTCCTTCAGGCAATGCTTAAGAGGCTCCAAGGGGTGCGTCCAGTGTACAAGATGGCAGAGTGGGTGAGCGACTGGGAGAAGAAGGAACAGCTAGTCGAGAATATCACTGCATACCCCACATCATCCAGAGCATCTTCTGCCAAAAGGACACACATTCAAGCTGCAATATCTAATAAGGTTAGGGAACGAGGGTGTTTGTGCATGTAATTGTGTGTGTGTGTGTGTGTGTGTGTGTGTGTGTGTGTGTGTGTGTGTGTCTGTGTGTGTGTGTGTTGTGTGTGTGTGTCTGTGTGTGTGTGTGTTGTGTGTGTGTATGTGGATTCATTGTAAATGGAGGAAGGAACAGAGGGCTAAAAATGGTGTGTAAAAATTATGCATCGTGCAGACCATTTGTTCCACTCACTGCCAAACTACACCTTTTTCACACACAGGGCAGAGTCACTCCAACTTCTAAAGCAACCTCCAGAACAGCAACTCCCTCACCATCTGTAGCCTTCCAGAAGGGAAGATTATATCGAGCTCCACCAGTAGATGAAGACATGTCTCCTCCAGACCACCCTCCAAATCCAGTGGTCACAGTGAGCAGTCCCAGTGAATTGCCTACACAAGTGGAAAGTGTGGCCAAAGCGCTCCAAAAGCTCGTTACTTCTGTCATTGAGAATCAAGATGACCATCCTGATACGACGAACGACCGATGTGATCAGGAAAACCCAAGTGGAGAGATGGGTGACCCCAGTGAGGGTAATGGCAAGCCTCATTCCGATGACGAAGATGGTTATGATCAAGGTGACAACGGCAATGCTGAAGCTGATTCACATGAACAGAGTGATCAGGGCAATCCAAATTATGATTACAGTGATCATAGTGATCAAGGTGATCATAGTGATCAAGGTGATCATAGTGATCAAAGTGATCTTAGCAGTCATTCAGATAACTATGGTGATCAGGATGACCTCAATAGTACCCACAGTGGACATGACCATGCTAGTAGTCATGGTGACCCCAATGCTGACCCTGACATCTCTAATGCTCAAGCTCTTAACAGTCATGGTGCTACGTTCTGAACATTTCAACCTGCCAATAGAAACCAGGGGTATGTTGACTTAACCACTGTTGTAATTACGACGTTTTTTTTTTTTTTGTTTAATATTGAAGAAACACCAATCAATTATTAAGTGTGTCAGAGCAACGTATACTGGTAGTGAAGGCATACTTAGTCCAACATGTGATCAATTAATTCCTGCTCAGCCATTGCTTGTATGGTCTTGGCCAGCTCAGGAGGGATCCCTTCCAGTGGGTCTCCTGCCTCTAAGCTGACCTCTGGGGCCACTCCCACATCTAACGGATGTTCCTCCTTCAACAGTAGGGGATTACTTTCAGTCCCCATTCCAAGGTCACCACTAGTTACTGAGAATCCAGAGTTTGCATCCTGTTCCATCATTGTACGGAGGTCCCCCTCATCTGTGGTTACCTGGAGTAGGCCCCCTGGGTCCATAGACGACTGCACCAGCTGAAAGAAGCTGGACATGTTCAGAAGCGCTGGGTCCAATCCTAACCCCAGTGCCAGCTCTGAGAACGCTTTAGATTCTTCTAATGAGAGGCCCGTGTCCGATACCGGTACTATCTCGTCTGCTATTCCTGACAGGGCTGCATCCACGACAGGCATCACCTCGTCAGGCGAAGGCACCACCCCATCAGCTACATCCGAGGACAGAGATGGCATCACACCAGTCACCTGTTCGATGGCTCCTTGGGAGAGGCAATCAGTAGAAGAGGCGGGAATATGATGTGCTGGGTACATCAATAGTACTGGTTTGGAATCTGAAGCATCGCAATACTCATCTGGTGGTGAGACGTAGAGAGCTCTGCTAGGGTGCCCAGACCCATAAGGATCTATGGCTTGGAGTGGAGGAGGAGACAGTGGGGTGGAGAGTGTGGGGGTAAAGCAAGGGACCAAAGGCACTGGTATATTCACATCACTGATGCTTAGGAGGGGGGGGAGGGGGAGGGAGGGTAGGAGAGGGAACAGGTCGCTTTGGAGAGGGGTGGGGAGGACTCTCTGGGTACGGTCTTTTCCTGCTTGTCAGGGGAAGTAATAAAGGCAATGCCAGCTCTGCTGGACGCCGTCCATGCTGAGCCTCACATACGTGGAGTAACAAGTTCCGCTGCTCTAGCTGTGGGTCCACTATGGTGTTCAGACTTGGTGGAGCAGGCATGGGGGAAGGTGCAGCATCTCCCTGCAACTTGTTCCAGTGGGCTTGCTGATCCTCCTGTTGTTCCTCCATGCACTGGAGCTCCATTGTGACCGGCTGATTCTGTGCACTAGCATGGGCTCCTGAGTCCTGCCAACCCTGTGGGTCTGTGTGATCCCCGAGGCCTTCCTGCTGGTCCTGTAGGCCTTCATGACCCTCTGAGTCTCGCTCTCCCACTGGGCCCTCCTCTGGGTCCTGATTAGTCTCTGAACCTTGTTGGTCCCCTGGGTCCTGGAAGGACTCCTGTTGATCCCCTGCATTCTGCTGGCCCTTTGGATCCTGTTGGTCATCTGGGTCCTGGAAGGACTCTAGGATCTGTTGGTCCACTGGATTCTGCTGGCCCTTTGGATCCTGTTGGTCATCTGGGTCCTGGAAGGACTTTAGGATCTGTTGGTCCCCTGGACTGTGCTGGCCCTTTGGATCCTGTTGGTCCCCTGGGTCCTGGAAGGACTCTAGGATCTGTTGGTCCACTGGATTCTGCTGGCCCTTTGGATCCTGTTGGTCCACTGGATTCTGCTGGCCCTTTGGATCCTGTTGGTCCCCTGGGTCCTGGAAGGACTCTAGGATCTGTTGGTCCCCTGGATTGTGCTGGCCCTTTGGATCCTGATGGTCCCCTCGGTCCTGTTGATCTCCTGAATTCTGTTGATCCCCTGGGCTCTGTTGATCCTCTGCAATCTGTTTAGTCCCTGGGTCCTGATGGTTCTGTTGGTCACCTGCATCTTGATGGTCGCCTGGGTCTTGTTGGCACCCTGGGTCCCGACAGTCCTCAAGGTTCTGGTGATCCCCTGGGTCCCGTTGATCATCAGGGTCTTCTGCTCCCGGTGGCGCCACATACAGTGGAGTGGAAGGCTTCTCCCATGCTATCACGGGAGGCTGTCGGGATGCAGGGGTCAGGGCAGGAATCGAGAACGGAGGACCTACAACCATATGAAGAGGAAGGCAGTTTCTATGTTGGCCACAATGGGTGTGTATGGCCTGCTTACTTTCACTGGTGGCTGGTTGTGCTTCAAGTCTTCCTGGTTGTGAATGCAGTGTCCCCTGTACCAAGTGGGTTGCTGCTCCATGGTGAGACAGTGCAATTGTTGCTGTGGCGACAGGTTCATCCTTGCAGGCTACTGCTTTCTGCATAGCACTGCTGCCAGAACTGTTCTGAGCACTGTGCAGGGTAGCTGCTGTGCCAATTGACTTTATCGTACGTACTTCCGAGTTGACAGTACCGCTATAAGATGGGCTCTTATTGGAGTGGCGTTTGACATCAGGTAGGGTCTTGGCAACGGCAGGGTTCTGACCCAGGACGAACCTAAGGGCGTTCTGGAGTCGAGCTGGTGCGCCCGTTGTAACGTCGTCTGTCGGGTGACGCTGTAATCCCGCGCCGAGCGTGCTTGTCGCCAAGGTGGCAGTGATAGCTTGAGACAGGTGTCCGACGTGGTGGGCCACTAGTTTTGGGCTGCTGGACGCTACAAGCTTCTGGCCTTCGATTCGCCATGCCTTCTCTGTGTCGGAAGCGTAAACACTGGCGGCTACAGAGGCAAGGCGTTCATCGTTGACGGCCCTTCTTACTTCGGCCCGATGTCGTTCTTGAGAAATGCTGCAATACGCAGCGTAGACACCCGATGCGTGGTAAATAAAAACACGTAAATTCAGTTCAAATAACAGTAAGGTACTTACACAAGAAGTTTGCTGAGGTCTTCTAAAACGGATTTTTTCTCTCTTCAGAACCCCCAAAAGGTTGAGAAGGGTGTTGCACAACAAAACTAAAATCACCACTCCTACAGTACAATGGTACTTACGCCGTGAGAGGCCCTTGCGCTCTAAAAGCTGTTACCACTGACGCGTATGCCTCTAGTTCTGAGTAAGAAGTGCAGGCATTGAATTCTCCGCTAAGTTACAGTTTCCCTACCTATCCTCCGAAGTGTTCTTCTAGCCTGTGTGTTTGACAGTCCTAACTCTACACCCATTCTAAAAATACCGATACGTTTGTCGCAAAATTGACATAGTTAGGCATTTATTAGAATACCATATTGCATGAAGTGCACGGTGTACCTAAAAAGTGGTTCGGAGACCACCTTTGGAAACCTAAAAGCCGCCTGGTCGGGCATGCTGAAGTAGGCTGGTCCGGGCGGGTCGCTTTTTAATTCCCCGGATGGTGATCGCGCTGCAGCTTTACCGGTACAGCCCGGCCCAAATGTTTAACCAATAATCAATATACAATCACGTGACGAGTGGACTATTTTTAGACATGCGCGTGCACGCGTGCACGACTGTATGTTAACTTATGAACTGACCAAAATCAATTAGCAGCCTTTCTAGCTGTGCGCGTGGTGTTCAACCCTTCGAGTTCTCATTCTTTGTTTGGGATTAGGGGAAGAAGATGACCCAAAGGAGCCGAGCAGAGAAAGCTTGCAGTTGCAAACCTTTCCGTATATGCCTATGCATGTAGCGGTGAGCATTCATTGAACAAATCCCGATCACGTGCACGTTCTGCCGGTTTTGAATAAACTATATACATGATCGTATTCACGCGTTGAGCGTGTATGTGGGCAATCCAACCGTACCGGCTGGACACGCTATACAAATAATAAGACCAGTGAACCAATTCACATCACCCTCTAGGGATCAGTACGAGACGAAATCAAATATCTTCTTTCAGGAGGATAATGATGGCATCATCGTCGTGGCCTTGAAAGAGGGATTCGGGTTCAAAGCTTACCACCTGCATGGAGCATGCGAAGTTAGTTAGTTAGTGGGGGCTAAGGTCCTCATTTCTTCTCGTACCTTATGTTTCTTAGCAGACAGTAATGTTCCAAGCAGAGCTTCAAAAAGGCGGTCTGTTCCCGCCATTAAATCTCCGTATGTGATTGTTGTCTTCCCTTCTGTGTTGATTTTTCCAAGTTGTTTAATTTCTGAGGCTAACTGACGGCAAGGCAACAGGCAGGGGTGTTTAAATGAAAAGCGCACAGACGGGTACAGTTTATACACCCACCTTTTTCATTTCGTCTTGTGCCCAACGACTGGCATCATCAGCACGCGTAGAGGAGGATTTTGTTCCATTCAGACCCCAGTAATCGCTCGTCTGCCACACCAGTGACGGAGACTGCGTTGACGTCGACGTGGTATTTACAAAGGGCGTCGGGGGATTCGGCGGTAACATCGGCGTCGGTGGGCACGGGGGTGCAGGCGGGAGAGCGGCTGGTTTTGGTGGAAGAGGAGGTGGTGGAGGAGAGATAGGAGCAGCTTCATGTACGTGGTCCTCCGCAATGTCTCCAGCGTTAGAACTGTCGGAGGGAACAGCTGCAGTGGCATCCAGGGATCTTGTGACCGCTGCAAATGGCGGTGTATCCTTTCTCCTACCAGAATTTCGTAGAATCGACTTGGGCGTAATCGGGGGCCCCGCACCGCCGTTGGAGAGATCGCTCTGACTCCTCTGCTTCATGATCGAGGGAAGAATCGGCACGCCCATTGCAATGGCTTGAGCATATTCGTCTTTTGTCTTTCCAAGCTGCAAAACCGAAGCGGACCTCCTGGGAGGTGGGGAGTCGAGTTCCTTCATTCTTTTTCGGAGTTCGGCTTCCTGTTTCTCTAGTTGCTCCAGGTTTTTCGCATAAGACATAAATGCGTCTCCTTTCTGGGCACTCGATGGGCGTTCCGTAACTGTCAAGCCGCCTTCGGCTTTGTGAGGACTTGGCTCGCCGAGCGGTACTCCGCCCACTGAGGAAGAGAACGAAATTTTCTTCGATGGCGACGAGCGTCTCTCATATGGTAGCGTGAAAAACTTTGGATTCGTTGCAATGTGCGCGCTGTTCTGCAAATGAATCGTACTAGACGCATGACTCAGTTGGGCTTGAGCGTCGTCCGTGGTTGAGTCATTAAGATCGTCCAAACGTGTCGGAACGGAACTGTATCGCATCGCGCCTTTGTCGCTACCGAATACGGGCAGGTCCATTACAGTATCTTCCTCCTCCTGCGAGTCGGTCTGAACTGAATCTGTGTAGGAGTGCCGATGAAGTTGTCTTTCTCTCTTGCTGACCTTGGCGTCAGTGGGGTCGCTCACAGGTGGCCGAGGATCTCTCCGAAATGAAGCTTTGTACTGCACTTCCCTTTTCCGCCGAAGTACCCCTGACACGTGCGCGACGCACTCGACCCAACGCTTGGCTTCTGATTCCGCGGCTGCGTACAAGTAATAGGTCCTTTTCAGCACGGAAAAAGAGAAGCAGCAGTTTGCTGGGATTGTGGCGGGAAACGAGACCTTTACTTTGTCGGCTCCGAGACAAACATCGTAACAGGACCCCCCTATGTCGATCTCTCCTAGGAGCTTGCAGCGACTCTCATTCTTGAAGTAAAGCAGCATTCCGTCAGTTGAAAGCTGCCACCAGCGCTTTTTCCACGACTTGAAGTTTTTGGTTCGCTTAGTCAGGTATCCGGACACGAGAATCCGCGGCGTTCCGGTGGGCAGCGGCGCTGGGCGATGTGGCCGGTTCGCCATATGTAAGTCCTTTTGCTAGATGCGCTGAGACGAGGTGGCGTAGCTTTATAAAGGGTTAGGCTGTTGTCCACTGTTCAGTCTCATGAGGGTTCCTCCATGTACGCATGGGTGATTCAGTATATGAAATCACGTAAACAATATGATATATGCGCGTCGCGTCTGCATGAGTTTAAAGGACGCACAAAGCCGACATTTTTTTGCATCAGAGTAAAGAAACTGTCACATGCATCAATTAAGTGTGTCATCTGTATCACTGCGCGATTTTTATATAAGTACCTCACGTGACTTTGCGTGAGCTATGCAGACTGGCTCTTGGTCGTTCCGTACGTGCGATCATGCAATAGTGTGGAATTTTGCCACAAAAGCCTTCCTTGCATACTGTTGCGAATACATATATAGCCGTTCACCGCCAATAAAGAATGCGAGCAAGAAGTAAATTTAATTCCGTTCTACGCTGTGCTGGTGGTAGAACGAAAAGGCGGCATTCTTAGGGAGAGCGGGTCATAGTGATCATCATACACGGGGCGACGTACCTAAATCAGTTTCAGTTGTACGCGGGTACGCTTAGCGTTATTTGAACAGTCATTTTATGCTACATGTAGCACAGCTCTAAGGACCTAGGAATCAGGTACCTAGGTCTGTCTATTAATGTATAATTAACTATTAATTTTATTGATAGGACGCGCGTGCAAATAATGGAAAGCATAAGGAAGATCCTAACCGATATCAGCTGTAGCGAGAAGGAAACGAGCGCTGCCCTTGAGGCGCTCGCTGAGTTCTACTGTGGCGACGTCCACGAGGATCTACGGAAGTTTGTTTTCACTAGTGGCATCACCAAGCGCCTGGTGGGCATCTTACGGTCGCTCTCCGATCCTTCCCTTCTCGCTACGGCAACGCGGTGCTTATCGCTTATAGCTTACGGCGACCAAGACGCCAAAACCTACTTTGCGCGCCTCAAAGCCATTCCAGTGTTGCTGACCATGTGCGATCCGCTCGCGCGTAAAATGGAAGAAGAGCAACGGTTGTCTCTATACGAACAGGCTCTCGTAGCAGTTCGGACCCTCACGTTTCAGAACAGCGACAACCAGCGTCTGTTCAGCGACAATGGCGGCGTGAAGCGCCTCGTGGCTGCCTGCAACAGCTGCCTTTTGCCAGAGCGCACCACCTACCGTGCGGAGGCGGCCGACAAGCTGGCGACACTTGTCCTGGGGAAGAAGATGATATGCAGAGCAGCGGATGCGACCAAGGGCAGTCCCCTTCATTCCAATACGGTAAAGATGTTCCCCTCGCTTTCGAAGAACGAATCCTCTATAGGGTCCCAGTACCCGGCCTATTTGGTCGACCTGGCGGATGAGGGGCAGCGTTGGGTCGCCGACCAGATGATAGAGGCGAACGTCGCTTTGGGCACGCCGCTGGAATGGCCCGACGAGAGCGCGGTAAAGTGGACGTGTGTGAGAGTGACAGCGGTGGAAGATGGGGGTCACGTGTGGTGCCAGTTTCTCTCCAAGGAAGTCCACTCCAGAGTGATAAAGATGGCGGAAAGCCTCGAAAACATTGTGCGTTTTTCGCCTCACCTTCCCACTTTTCTCCCTTATCCTCCTCCCCACCCGTGCTCCCCCCTTTCTCCTCCCCATCCTTTCTCCCCATGCTCCCCCCCCCCACCCTTTCTCCTCCACACCCTCTCCCTCTTCATCACAGGTGCACCTCTGCATTCATGTTACCCTCCAAAGAATAAACCACACATGTCGTCTTGCAAGATGATACATGCCAAAATCTGTTTGCATGTTGGTGTTTTTTTTTTTTTTTTTTTTTTTTTTTGGGGGGGGGGGGGTATGTGTATGACCTTGCTACCACTTATTGCATGCAATACTACGAGCATACATCAAGCATGTTGGAGCTTGCATGATGTAGTTTCCTTTGACTTAAATAAAAATAGTTAAATTTAACCCCTTTGCACTGCTGCAGACACCACCTGGATTATTGGGATCCGCAACTCCAGTATCCATGGCAGCCGGCTCTCCCTGTGCCCTGTACTACGACCCAGCCGTCTGCGGCCCCCGTGGCTGCCTCGCTGCCCCCCAGTGGTGCAGGGGGCGTGTGCTCGAGGGGGAGGCGAGAGGGATGGTGTGGGTGCTGGCAGTGGACTATGGCTTCACAGCGCACCTTCCCACCACACATCTTGCTAACCTGCCCCAGCCCTGCTTGGGTTTGCCCCCTCAGGTGAGGGTGAGGGAGGGGGAGATGGGGAGAACCAATGCTCCCCTTGTCTTCTGTAGGCTGTTCCTTGTAAGCTGATGGGAGTGAGACCACTGCCACCTAGTTTCATCATATTGGAACATATTGCAGGTAATGTGTGTGCCAAAAAGATGCAATGATGCGCCCTCTATATGTGTACACATGGACACTTCCGCATGTCTACCTGCACACATACCTACATGCACGTGGATTCAGGTATTGTGCACAATATGGTTTTCGATTCGTCTCTGTACGTGAATGAAATCAAAGCGTTTTGTGGACTGGACATGCTATTGGAGGTGAGGCTTGATGTTTGTTTCTTATGTTCATCAATCCCTTTGCATTAGCTGGTGTTGCTACCTGACAGAGTGTGTGTTGCAGAAGCGCTTGGGGCTTTGCTTTGTGTCAGCCATTGTGCCAATATCAAGCAAGAGCTGGGCCAATGTGGAGCTGTGCAAGTCGTCCTTAGTATGTTGTGTGTGTGTGTGTGTGTGTGTGTGTGTGTGTGTGTGTGTGTGTGCGTGTGTGTGTGTGTGTGTGTGCGTGTGCATGCGTGCGTGCGTGCGCGTGTGCGTGCGTGTGTGCGCGTGCACGTGTGGTTGTACATTCTTCACTACAATCGTACGCAATGCACATATGCACACACATACACAATCATACACACACTCACACATACACACACACACCATTTCCGAAGAACTTTGTGTTCTTCACAGGTCAGACACAGACCTCATGAATATGATAATGAGCTTGCTTCAAAATCTTCTTGCGGGATCCCGCGAAAATTGTGAACTGTTCAAGAGAGAGGGAGGGGAGGCAATCTTGGGACAATTGATCCACGAGGCAAAGGAGGAGGGTTTGGAAGTGCTTGCAACTCAAGTTCTCTGCAGTTTCTCGACCACATGGTAGGCTGAGCCTTCCATGTGGTATGCTGCCTCACTCCCCATCTCCCGTCACATGTATCGTTGAGTGCCAAAGGGGAGAGGAGCCTGGCAGAGTGAGTCCTGTCACATGACCAGTCACATGGTTCTATTCCTCCTGTAGCTGCATTTGTACTCTAGCTTCAGATCCCAAGTACTATGAATTCCTTTTGTGTAGTTTATCATGTGACACGTGGTGTCTCTATCACATCATTTGCTTTGTCACATGTCTTGTACAGTTTATCTCATGGCATGTGTGCCTTTATCACGTGACTTAATGTTATCACCACATGACAAGTGTACAGTTTATAGAATGGGGGACAGTTTTTGTCAATCCAATACTTCAGGTGTTCTATGTCTTGTGTGTGTGTGTGTGTGTGTGTGTATGTGTGTATTCTTGGTGTGTGATAGAATAAAGCAACTGCGCAAAGTAAACAGAGAGCGAAGCCTTGCTAAACCAGTCATCCGGGCTAGACTAAGGGACTCAGAGGATAGTGATGGAGAGGCTCGAGTGCTGAGGGATGTGGAGGAGGAGGAGGAGGAAGAGATCTTGTTGCAGCACCGCCACCAGAGCCATGCGGTGGTGAGGAGGACATATGTTCTAGGAAGCACACTCCCCTTCAAGAGAGATACTACACATGAGTTCAAGTGAGCCTATAGGGAGAAGGGAGGGGCATCCTGGTCCCATTATGGTAAGGGAAGGAAGGAGCACCCGGTCTCATTACAGGGAGGAGGGGCATCCTGGTCTCTTTATGGGGAGGAGGGGCATCCTGGTCTTATTATGGGGAGGAGGGGCATCCTGGTCTCATTATGGGGGGGAGGGGCATCCTGGTCTCATTACAGGGAGGAGGGGCATCCTGGTCTCATTACAGGGAGGAGGGGCATCCTGGTCTCATTATGGGGAGGAGGGGCATCCTGGTCTCATTATGGGGAGGAGGGGCATCCTGGTCTTATTATGGGGAGGAGGGGCATCCTGGTCTCATTATGGGGAGGAGGGGCATCCTGGTCTCATTACAGGGAGGAGGGGCATCCTGGTCTCATTATGGGGAGGAGGGGCATCCTGGTCTCATTATGGGGAGGAGGGGCATCCTGGTCTCATTATGGGGAGGAGGGGAGTAGGGGCACCTGGTCTCATTATGGGGGGAGGGGCACCTGGTCTCATTATGGGGAGGAGGGGCACCTGGTCTCATTATGGGGAGGAGGGGCACCTGGTCTCATTATGGGGGGGGAGGGGCATCCTGGTCTCATTATGGGGGGAGGGGCACCTGGTCTCATTATGGGGGGAGGGGCACCTGGTCTCATTATGGGGGAGGAGGGGCACCTGGTCTCATTATGGGGGGAGGGGCATTCTTGTTTCATTTCTCTTATCCTATCAAAGAGATGTTGTAACCCGATGTGTTTGCCGGCAGGATAATATTGTTTTCATGCTATTATTGTTGTGATTATTAATGGTTATTGTGCAAAGTTTATCTTCTCTCATTCTACCTGCAAGTCGGTTAATTGTGATTTTTTTTAACTCTCATTGATATTAGGCTTCTTGAAGCTAAGCCATTGAAAGCCCAGCTTAGAAGGTATGAGTATGCACACACACACGCACACACACACACACACACACACACACACACACACACACATGCACACACACACACACATGCACGCACACACACATGCACACACACACACACAAACACACACACACGCACACACACACACATGCACACACACACACACAAACACACAAACACACACATGCACACACACACAAACACACACACACACACACCTACACATAACATACATACACATACACACATATAATTATATAAGCACACATCCATGTGCACTCGCATGCAATCATTTTGGTGAGTCCTACATGTAACTGCTAGAACCATCTGCTCCCTTATCAACACTGGGATGGAGTGTGTCATCTATGTTGGAGTCACCAATGATGGCATGGTCCAAGGAATCCAACTGGACCGAGATATGGTAAGTAGGAGGGGTGCATTATATAGAGAATGTAATGGACCAACAAGGGGAGGGAGTGTCATATGAGAGGCGGGTAAACTTATTTTTCCCCTGGAATACAGATGGATGACTTCTGTGTAGAACTGGACGTGCTGATGTCGGCTTTCTCACCCAGCATAAAGCACGACCGATACACTGTGCGTGTCTTATGTTGTTCATCTTTGTTCGGAGTGTAATATGTTGCCCACCATCATCGCCCCCCTGTTAGGTGAACTTTGTACTTGTCGTCCAAAGAGTTGGGGTCACACCCCCTGCACCTAAACCCAAGGATGTGTATATCATTGAACTGACTCTATTGCCTTCAATAGTGAGACAGTTCCACACTTTCAAGAAGTTAATTGGAAGCCTTCCATTTGAAAGGTGTCACACATGTGCCCATTGCTTGACATAACTTTTCTTTCTCTCTTTATCAGATGCTATTATCGAACAGGTTGTAGTGATATTAAGGTAAGGCAGTATGTCACCCCTGCACACACACCACTGTCACCCTTGCACACCACACTGTTGTCACCCCTGCACTCCCTACCTACACCACACATGTTCACCACACACCCCTGCACTCCCTACCTACATCACACATGCTCACCACACCCCTGCACTCCCTACCTACACCACACATGTTCACCACACACCCCTGCACTCCCTACCTACACCACACATGTTCACCACACCCCTGCACTCCCTACCTACACCACACATGTTCACCACACACCCCTGCACTCCCTACCTACACCACACATGTTCACCACACACCCCTGCACTCCCTACCTACACCACACATGCACACCACACCCCTGCACTCCCTACCTACACCACACATGTTCACCACACACCCCTGCACTCCCTACCTACACCACACATGTTCACCACACCCCTGCACTCCCTACCTACACCACACATGTTCACCACACACCCCTGCACTCCCTACCTACACCACACATGTTCATCACACCCCTGCACTCCCTACCTACGCCACACATGCTCAACCATTCTCCCCCTTCTCTGAATATACCAATCACCCTCTCTTCCTGTCGCCCACACCTGGCTTCCACAGCTGTCCTTTCACAGTCTGAGGCAGACAGTGGCGCTGGAGGAAATGGAGCGTTGCCAAGGTGAGATGGAGGCATTGGAGAGGAGTGTGGCCGACATGGAGCAGGCACATCACATGATCCTCAATGACAGCATTTAAAGAGTGTCCTTTTTGTGGGTGACCACACCCACACTTCACAATCGTATTCCCAGCATTGTGCATGTAGTGTTGTGTTTATTTGATCCCAGCAGCATTTGATCCCACACCAGCGTTCATTTATATTCCATTATCGTATCGGATGACCATTGTGCTTCTATGTCATATGGGACAGTTTCCGCGAAAATTGCCCCACGGTTAAAATGTTATAAAAATGCATCGCGTTTGAATCGCTATAACTTCCCAACGGATAACGCTATCGACTTCCTATTTTCAACACTTCATACTACACCATTTCACTATGAAGGGTTGAAATTAGGAAGTCGATAGCGTTATCCGTTGGGAAGTTATAGCGATTCCACTCCTGTTTGCGGCTGGACACAATTCAGATAATTGGACATTACGGTATACCTTAGAATGCTGTAAAAAAAAATTACTCAATGAGCTCATTATAAATCGTACTTTTTGTGATCCACATTTCATGCTTTTTTCAAGTCATCGCTTTGAGCTAATTCGTTCTTTCGTACACCCTACCACCGCAGTTAGTAAAATTACCTATGCGCACGACGCACAACATTGCTCTAATAGCCGCGCATCCTTTTTATACGTCCATGTGATAGAGGCGGTATCTGAGAGGGGGTACTTTGATCGTGCGTAGCACAGACGGCGACAATAGGTTTTCGGTAAGCAAGTTATAAACATCAACAGGACAGATCAAAAGACATATTTAAAACGATTAGAACCAGCCACAGTTTTTTTTTAACATCTTAAACGGCGTGTGTATTTTATGAATAATAGGCGCGGTTTGAATGGAACACGTACATGCAGTGATGCCGCGGTCAGCTATTATCGATCCGGTCACGTTCACGGCTAACCGTACCGGATCCACACGGTCACGTTGGCGGACGAACAGTGACCGTGTTTTACCAGTACGGTCACGTTGGCGGTTTGACGGTTGGCCGCCTGGATTCAAGCCGGTCCCGGTCGATATCCGGTCCAAACTAACAGCACGAATTAAATTTAATAACCATCTAGTGTATATTTAACGTTACTCTTTCCACTCAGCCAGCATCCATCCGCCATCTCTTGCGGTCAGCTTTAGCTGAGAAAATACCCTTTCAGAGTGAGCACTGGACACCGGAATGGGTAAATCAGTATTTTAGCAATGTTTAATAGCTTCATGGTCGCTCCACCATTGCATGACGTCATTAACGCGCCAGCTAAGCATATAGCGCTTCAACTCGTTTTCTATGCTCCCTCCCGCTCCTGTGTGCCACCCCAAGGATCTCTTTGGTAGCAGTACATGGCTGCAGCAGAATACAGTACATGATGTAGTTGAAATTCGCACTTGTAATGCAAAATGTTGACTTACGTCAAAGCCAATGCATCCAGTGCAAATATATTGTGATTGGGAACAGCATCTCCCTAGATGAAACTTCTGCAGAATCTGCACAATCAATTACAAGTGTTCTTCAGGTCGATCAGACCTTTCCGCGGCAGGACTTAAGCCAAACCCAGCCGGCATTGTCTCAGAAGTCAGAACTCGGGAGGAAACGATAGTGCACTAGAAAGCCAAAGGCAATGCATGAATTAAAACGGCGTCACTCACAGAACCCACGCAGCAAATGAAATCCATGCAATCCACAAAATCCATTAATTTTATTCGAATATTACGCATGTATTCTATAAATAGTGTCAATAAAAATATATCATTCTTAACTACCCGGCAGGAAAGCGGTGTCAGAGTACGTCTTGTTATCGAATTGTCACTTCGGTGTATGAATGCTGCATTGTGTCAATTCTCACAGGTTCCCAGTCCTCAAAAAAGTCTTAATGTTCCCACGGTTTTTGGCCTCAATAGGCTGACGGTTAAGTGGTTAGCGAACTAATTCAATTATTCACTTTTCCTGACGGTCACGGACGCGGTCAAGCCAACCGTATCGCCTAGTTTGACGGTTTTGACGGTTGGCGGGCGAACCGCGGCATCACTGCGTACATGTAAACAAAGTTCAGGAGCGATGCAGGGTGTGTGGTCGCTTGCTTGTGGCACCTAGGGATAAGAAAGCAAGGCAGTCATACCAATGCACAGAGTTTTCAGCAGATTTACATTCAGTATTTGGTATTGATACTCACAATGATGCTGTCAATATTCACCCACTAAAATTCTGTTATCGATGCAAACAAGTTATGGATCGAAGCATTCTAGCACAACGCCAGCACTCTCACTACACTGTTAGTACAATTCCTTATGAGTGGAAGAAACACACTGCTGAGGAATGCCAGGTTTGTGATATTACTTACATGTCTAAACAAGTTAATACATGTGTACCTATATTTATCTTCATTCAGATCTGCAATCCCAGATCACCACAAGCCATACATGTGAATCTCACTCCCACAACAGGCCGTCCAGCAAAAAACAGCCCTCATAAAATCATTTCCGAAATTAGGAAGATAGCCCCACCAAGACTGTACTCACTGTATCACCAGACACTTTCAAACTGAACAACCCTGCTATCATAGAACAATTGCAATGTCCTATCTGCTTAAATATACTGTGCCAACCTCTGGAGCTATCATGTAGAGCACTGGTTTGTACATATTGTTTAGTCCATTGGTTCATGCTCTTTAACTGCAGTGAGGTGAAGTGCCCTTGCTGCTTCATGCAGTCACCAATACAACCACAACAGTTCAAGCCAGCACCACCCTTGGTCCAGACACTATTGAAGGACATAATGGTGAAATGTGAGAGGTGTTAAGGCAGGTGACTTTGATACACATGAGTGCAGTACTCTACCTACCAAAGTGGAGGTGAAGATGGCGTCAAGGGTCCTGAAAAGACTGGCTTCCACTAGTCCAGAACAAACATTGTTATGTACTGGAGGAACAGTAAGTTAATTAAGCAGTGTGAATTAATGCATATGAAGACTGACATGACACGCGCTGACCGGTATAGAGTACTTACTTTTAGTATGTTTGATCACTGTCAAAAAAAAACTGTGGCTACAAACCATTACAAATATCTATTAGTACCTTTAGTTCCCTTTACGAACCAACCTTTATTTCTCATTTCCTATTGTCGCAGACGTGGAGAATCGCTTCTGTATCGAAGAGGTACGCTAAGACTAACCCGCTTTCAAGGCCCGTAGCTTGCCGTAGCAAGTTCACTACGCCTCGTGGTTTGCAACACAAATAGAAAAAAGGTGTTCCTTTCCTTGTAGGATGTTAAAATGGCGTTTATTTCATCACTGTTTTTGAGTGAGCTCACGTTCCAAAGGTCTTCGGTTGTCAAGGTCGTTGTTAAGGGCATGACATCATCATTTCAATTTTTCGAACTTAGTGTCCACAAAACATTGGGCCGCAAACAGCTTGTGATTCAAACGCGATGCATTTTAATAACATTTTAACAGTGGGGCAATTTTCGCGGAAACTGTCCCATATTTAATCAAGAGATTTGGTCAGTTGATGTCACATGACAGCAGGTGACACATTACACAAAACATTGGGGAATGGAACACACATGTGTTCAGTCCGATTTGATCTCTGTGTTTGCTGGCCTTAAGAAGTTTTTCTTCACAATGTACCTGATGCATTGGAGAATGGCATTTTGTTCCTTTCGAATTTCAGCAGCAAGAAGCTATGTAACAAACAGAGCATACATAGGGTCAGCTGGAATGTTCTCGAGGCACACCCACCTTCTCCAGCAATGTTGGTTTTCGTAACTGCTCATGTGACCTATCCTGGATACAAAAGTAATTCAATTTTGGTACTACTCATTGATTGGATGCAGTTTGAACAATGCACTTCTGTTAAATCCTACGCAATTCAGATCCCACAGATACATTTCAAAATCATTAGCTCTTTTCCCTCCAAAAGTAACTATAGTTCTGCTATTGCATCTGGTTGCATAAATGTTAAGCCTTTCACATTCTATTCATGCAGTGCGCATGTATAAATGTCCAATAAAGTGATTGTTTAGGTGAATATTAATAAATGTGTTAAGTACTTCCTATCTTATCTAAATAGTCACCTAGCTGCCCCTCCCACCCATCTGACTAGCTGCCCTCCTCACCCATCCACCTAGCTGCCCTCACCTCTGCAAGCACATTGACTCGTGTTTGCAAATGAAGGCAAAGATTATAAATCATATAACAGTAATTAATTTAGCACTTGATTTTTTTACATGCATTACAGTAGTTAGGCAAGTACTATTAATTCAGTTAGATTTAGATTGTTGTAAATAACTAAGTATATCAAACCCTCATAATTTAACCCTTGATACAAAGATTAGGTTAGAGCCAATTAATTTTATGTATATGTGCACAAGATAGTGCAGCAGGATTAATTTCAAGTTACCAGGTTCAATAGTAAGTTAAGGTCATTATTCTTTCAAGCTTATTTGATAACTAAGTCAGTATAAACCACCATTCGATCTGATATTAAAATTATGTGAGTTATTTATGTGAGTTATGAAAAGTCAAAGTCCATTAAAAGGCTAGCGGTTTTCATTTGGTTGTTTTGAATATCTACCAATAACATGCAAATCAAATTCAATAATTTCTCAAACTTTCATTCAGGACAATTAATTAAAAGTTGTACATTATTAAGTAATTAAAAAGTATTAGTATTTAATTTTATCTTTACACCTAACAGTCCTATAAAAAATTATATTCATTAAAAACCTTTGCCTTCCACACCTGCTAAAATGGTAGGCGGCACCCTTTACTGCTTTTACCTTGCCCTACCTAACCACTTTAACGCAGCACCCTTCACGGCTTTTACCTTGCCTAACCACTTTAAACACCCTGACCAGCACGTCATGGTGTGGCAGGCTGGCCCACCCAACTGTAACCAATGGTAACCCATTGGTCCCCAGTATAGCTCAGTGGTAGGGGGCCTGTGTACTAACAACACACCTGACTGACTGGTGCCACCTCTTCCCTTATGGACAAACGATAATTCAGTCCAACACATGGCAGGGGTGGTGTGACCTCTACAGCCTAGCAGGCTAAGCACAGTAGCTATTTGCAAGACTACAATCACAGGTTGTCTGACTTTTTTTTTTTTTGGTTGGAACACAACAATCTCCCATCGCATCAAAAGTTATTATTATTATTTTTTATAACCCATTACAGTCATACCACCAACCTGTCTGTTGGGCTTGACACGACTGTTCTTTCTTCTTCCTGCACTGGTGCCCCGCTGTTTCTGGCTCGAGCCACTGGGACATGGAGCATCATCCCCTGAAGGCAGAGGAGGGTCCTGGGCCTCCATTGACTGGCCACTCTCTCCCCTCCATCCTTCTGCAGTGCAGTCCTCTCCACGAGTGGGAGGGGCTTGTGCTGGAGGTGCAGGTGACATTGGCTTGACGTCTTCATCATGGCCACCAGCATCGTCTGCATTCCCGTGGTGACCATTCCAGGGATCCTGTGAGCTTGTCCCCGTCGTGGGTCTCCCTCTCCAATGCTTGCCGCCGCGCTGGGCAAAGGGTCGTCTGCTGCCTCTTCCCCATCCCCTCCGACCCCCTCTGTCACTGTTGACGATATGGTTAATGTATCTGTGCAGTGGGGTCTCAGCTACAGCTCCCGTCTCCCTCCTTTCTGAGGCCAGCTTCTGTTTCTTGGCCACATGGGTGGCTGTAGGATAGTTCCTTGCAGCAGTAGGGAGGTGGGATAGCAGGAAGAATGAGGTGGTGGTGGAGATGGAGAGTGAAGTGGTGGAGGAGGAGATGGAGAGTGAGGAGGAGATGGAGAGTGAGGCAGAGGAGGAGATGGAGAGTGAGGCAGAGGAGGAGATGGAGAGTGAGGAGGAGATGGAGAGTGAGGCAGAGGAGGAGATGGAGAGTGAGGCAGAGGAGGAGATGGAGAGTGAGGCAGAGGAGGAGATGGAGAGTGAGGCAGAGGAGGAGATGGAGAGTGAGGCAGAGGAGGAGATGGAGAGTGAGGCAGAGGAGGAGATGGAGAGTGAGGAGGGAGATGGAGAGTGAGGAGGAGATGGAGAGTGAGGAGGAGATGGAGAGTGAGGAGGAGATGGAGAGTGAGGAGGAGATGGAGAGTGAGGAGGAGATGGAGAGTGAGGAGGAGATGGAGAGTGAGGAGGAGATGGAGAGTGAGGAGGAGATGGAGAGTGAGGAGGAGATGGAGAGTGGAGAGATGGAGAGTGAGGCAGAGGAGGAGATGGAGAGTGAGGCAGAGGAGGAGATGGAGAGTGAGGCAGAGGAGGAGATGGAGAGTGAGGCAGAGGAGGAGATGGAGAGTGAGGAGGAGATGGAGAGTGAGGAGGAGATGGAGAGTGAGGAGGAGATGGAGAGTGAGGCAGAGGAGGAGATGGAGAGTGAGGCAGAGGAGGAGATGGAGAGTGAGGCAGAGGAGGAGATGGAGAGTGAGGCAGAGGAGGAGATGGAGAGTGAGGCAGAGGAGGAGATAAGAAGGGTCAGGATTGATGAAGTTAGAGCCACGCTATGCTGCTTACCTTTTCCTAGCTTCTTTCCATTTCTGTATTTCTTCGGGGCTGTCAAATTTCAGCTCATCAGGTATGTAGTGTTCCTTACATGGTTAAACCACATTTGAACTAGCTATGCGTGCGGTATGGCCACGTACCAACAACGCGTGGTCCTTGAGAGCTTTGCCGCTACCCGTGTACTCACACACATCGCACTAAAACGAACAAGGAAACTAGCGTGGGCGCCACAACAGGGCGGCTACACTCCAGGTCCTTACTTTCTTGTGCGTGCACAAGTGGCTCTGGTATGCCGATGACGTCTTGTAAGTTTTGCCACAGCAGTTGAAATCAGCTTCTTGCGTTGACGGAGGGTTAACGTCTTGGGAGGTCGAAACCCGCTGCGTGTTGATGCCGCCGTGCTAATTCCATGCGAAATGTAAAAGGAAGACATTTACACAAACATTAGACCTGTACCGCTCTTTTGTGCCAGCGCCCGCCTCGACCTTGCCCCCGAAAAGGTGTAGGTTCGCGCCGAGTTGTCTGGGAAACAGTCGACCAGCTGCTTGCGTCGTAAAAACTCGGAGGCGGTGGTGGAATAGGAAGGACTGGCGGGAACGGCTGCTGGTAAGGCGGGAACCACGCGCCGGAGTTTGCGCTTGGGTTCGAAAGCATTCCATAGGGGAAGTTCGTCCAAAAGGGTGGGGGTGGAGGTGTGAGGTATGGTGAGCTCCAAGCCATCCTTGCAATTCGTGCTTAAATATAATATATCCCCGTCTCAAATCACAGCACGTGGGTAAACTATCTTTGCCCCTCCCCCTACATGTCCGTGTGGGGGGTTAAACTAACGTTACGTCACCGGCCACAATGGACCCGGAGCTGATGCTCTTCGACGTTCAGCGATCGCAGTCGCTCGAAGGCGATGCGTGGGTCCTGGGTGTCAGATACGGACTTCCAGAAGGTACTTGTGTGCCCGTGCTGCTGAATCCTACACAAATTGCAAATGGCGCCGAAGGCCTTCTCGTTGACGTTGTGTTTTCTGTAAGGAAACGAAGAGATGAGAGAGGACGTGAGATCGCGGATATGGTGTTCGTACAGGAAGAACTTTCGGGCAATCGGTTAGCGCGCTCGTGTTTGGTAGGTGCGTGATTGTCACGTGTTCTCCAAGGCGGTACCCAGCTGACAAGCGACAGCGGATGGGGTTGCACGCTGAGGTGCGGCCAAATGCTGTTGGCACATGCGCTCGTCTGTAAACATCTGGGAAGAAGTGAGTCACACGAGTCCATCTTCAAATGATATCACTCTAGCGGTCAATTTTCCCTTCCCTCCACTCGCGCATCACACACACGTCACACCTAAATGTCCTCTTCAACCTATGGTTGCATTCACCACATTGCACACACACATGCACAAGACTGGCGATGGCGTCCAAATATCAAGGACCCAACTTACACAGAGGTGATCTATTGACATTCATGCACTCACTTCCTTGAAATGGTTTTGTTGGCCAGGTTTTGAAGAAGTTTCTAGATCTCAGAGACAGTGAATATTCCATACAGATGATAGGTGTGTGTGTGTGTGTTTTGTGTATGTGTGTATGCATGTGTGTTGTGTATGTGTATGCATGTGTGTATATGTGTGTGCTGTGTGTGTGGGTACATGTGTGTGTGGGTACATGTGTGTATGTGTACGTGTGTACGTGTGTGTATTCACCCACTGTGTCTGCAGCACTTCAAGGAGAGGACTTTGGACGCACGGTTGGACAGTGGTTTGGACCAAACAATGTGGCACACGCCATTCGGTAAGGGAGTGGTCCTCACATGGCTCACTGCAATCATGTCCGTTCTATGCACATCCCGTTACATCTTCAACACTCTACTGCACGCATTCACCATCACACAAACACACATGTCACTCCAATCACTAACACATTTGTACACACATAAACCCACTCCCCACATCTGTGCAACTACTACCGTGTTTTTACAACACAAATGCATTGTAACGGCACACAACTTCTCTCATTCGTGTATCGCAAATCTACTGCTAACAGGAAGTTATCAGTAAGAGACTCGTGGAGTAGGCTTGCAGTTCATGTTGCCATGGATATGCTCATTGTTGTGGATGACATCAGTAGGTCACAATGGGTTAAGAGGAAGAAAAGCTTCGTATTTTTGTTTATTTACTCCACTTTGATCTCCAACCCTTTGCCCAAACCCTCCTCCTCCTCCCCAGAGCAGCTATGTCGAAGACCTCACCAAGCCACTATTTCAGTGGATGTTACTATGGCAACAGGAGAGACCATTCCAGTGGATGAAGCCTGTGGTTCCGTGTGCTCCAGCAGTCGACGTACTGCGCAGCCATTCCTTGAGCAGCCACTCCTTGAGCAGCCACTCCCACAAGCAGGGTACGGACCAGTCGTCCAATCACCATACTGGAGGCGGTCTGTACCACACGCAACCTCATCGTGCCAGGGACCATGCTGGGTCTGGGGACAGGGCACCGGGTCTCTCTGTACCCCGTTTGGCACCAACTCTTGATGCAGCACATCCAAGTCGTGATGGCTACTTTAGATCTTTGCTTCTCTTCGTACCATTGAGACTTGGTCAGGACAAGTTCAATATGGAATATGCAGCTGCCCTCAAGGTGTGTGTGTGTGTGTGTGTGTGTGGGAGAGGGGGTGGGGGATGTGGAATGTGTAGTGTATGTGTGTAGTATGTGTGTGGGAAAGTAGTGTTTGTGGGGGTGTGGTCTGTGCATGTGTGTGGGGGGTGAGTGATACTGAAGTGAGAAAGAATAAGGAGGTGATGGTAGTGAGGTGTGAAGGAGTGAGGGGAGGATGTGAAGGGGAAGAGGGTAGGGAACAAGATATGAACAAGGAGAAAAAAATCGGGTTATGCATACTGGTATGTGTTTACATGTATCACTCCCTCCCATCACCCCTCACTCCTCTCACTTCACCACCACCTTTCTCTTGGCTCTCAAGTCTTGCATTTTATCTGTGCTGTTCTGCCCAGTAGGCCAGCCTCACCCTGCCCCAGTCAGTGGGGTTCATTGGTGGCAAGCCTCGACATGCCCTCTATGTTATTGGCTATCATGGTACAGACAACTGGGTCATCATTTTGTTGCTACGTGATTGTGGGGGCTTGGTTCCATTCCAGATGATTACCTTTTCTACCTGGATCCACACGTGACCCAGCCCACTGTCCATCTATCAGAAGATGGCTCCATACCTGATGAGACTTACCACTGTGCAGAGCCCCTGAGAATGAGATTGTCAGAGTTGGATCCCTCTGTAGCCTTGGTCAGTGAAGAGGAGGGTTTATGTAGAGGGAGAGGATTAGGGGGAGGGAGGGGGAGGATTAAGGAGAGGATTAGGGGGAGGATTAGGGGGAGGGAGGGGGAGGATTAAGGAGAGGATTAGGGGGAGGATTAGGGGGAGGGAGGGGAGGATTAGGGGGAGGGAGGGGGAGGATTAGGGGGAGGGAGGGGAGGATTAGGGGGAGGGGGGATTGTTTGGAATCATCCTGGTGCTTCTCTCTAAATAGGGATTTTTCTGCAAAGATGAAGCAGACTTTGATGACCTTGTCACTAGACTCCGTGAGGTTAGCAACACATCTTAAATTTGGAGTTTTGGCTAAGGGCTATTTCGAGACACGAGAAAACCATGGCAACCAACCATAACACGCACTGTGAATAGCTGTTTTCACCGGCATGGAACCATCACCATCTGGTGTCTTATGGGATCACATGATCACCATCTGGTGTCTTATGGGATCACATGATCACCATCTGGTGTCTTATGGGATCACATGATCACCATCTGGTGTCTTATGGGATCACATGAGGGCTAGATATCTGGTGTCTTATTGGATCACATGAGGGCTAGATATCTGAGCATGCTTCCATCCTTATGTATTATTAAACTCCAATCTTTTGTTATCCTGTTGGCCACTCCTTTTAGCACATTGAACCACCATTTCTTTGCCCATTAGAACATCCACATTTGTGCATACCCTTTATGTCTCATTTGAATGCTCCTGAGCAGCTCAAATTTTGTGAGCATTTATAGTGCTGTTGATGGATCAATGGGTGCGGTGAATTGGCTCTGCTGTAATTGGACTGTTATGTAACATTTATCAACTCCCATCTTATTATAGCAAGTTCTGTCGCAAATGACCTACATGTTTGAACTGGCCTCCACACGGCCACCATTCATGGATCCCCCTGGATCGCCTGGTGTTGTTCAGAAGGAGCGTACGTTGGTCCTTGTCTCCTGTCCTATATATCCTTACCTTGCTCCCCTCTGCCAGCATTTCAGATGGTGGATACCATGATGGATGATGGCGAAACAGACAGCTATGTGATGGTGGATATACCCAAATAATGCCCACTGCTCCAGCAGCAGGGCTTTTAAGTGTCAACTTTGTGTTATTGCATGTACTCCCAAAGATGAATTCTGAGTTGTATTCAGCAGCTGCTATGTGCTATGTTCAAAGGAAAGGGGAGGGGGGCGTTCATTGAAGCTGCTTCTTGATTGTTATCTATTTTTCTGTTTTGCATGCAGCTAATTCATACTCACTAATTCACTATTGTGGGTGTTGATCATATACAATGTGTTGCCACTAGCAAAAAACTGTTGGTACAAATCAAAGTATGAACTAACAATTTCTGCAATTAACAAAACATCCCCACTTAAAACTATGCTATGAAAACATCTTCCACATACACACTGGGCAAGAGGGAGAGAGAGGGATGGAGAAGACATTTATGTATTTCCTTTAAGACACAGAAGAACAGTTAACACTACACACAGTCTTCCAAACATTTATAGCTTGTCATAAGAGACACCACCACCAGACTTCTTTGCCTTGTACTTCTCCCATAGCTTGCCGGCAATCCAGACCACTATGACCAAAACCACCAGTCCAGCTAGAGCTGCCCCCACGGCTATGGGCACCACAATGCTCGTGACGTCCGGACTGCATGTTTGGTCTAGGAACAGGAAAGGGGGAGAGGAGAGAGGAAGTAAGAGGTACAACACCCTCACAAGTACCATCGAAACACACAGAGGTTGTAAAATTACAGGTAGTGACAATATTCCCATGTGCATAAGGAACTGGGGTGCCACCATGTATTGTTGGTCATGTGACCACCACCTGACATTAGGTATGTGTAGAAGGGAGAATATCATGAAGTGCTGCGAGTACCATTCTGATTCACTTTGTTAACATATACTACCAGCACATGCAATCACATTACAGCCAAACGAGGAAGCATGTCAGGCATAAATTGTTCATAATCTTCACACTGTTTCCTTTAGCTTGCCAGAACAGACCTTTGGTCGTAGTTATCATGTGGGTACTGGCATTGCCACCCTAATGACAAGGCACACTGACATTGCCACCCTAAGGCACACTGGCATTGCCACCCTAAGGCACACTGACATTGCCACCCTAAGGCACACTGACATTGCCACCCTAAGGCACACTGACATTGTAATAGACATAGATGACAAATATAGATTACACCATCCCCTGAACTCATTCCCCCACCCAATACAAATTAGGTTTTCTACTACGAACTGAAGTTACACAAAAGAATCACATGAGATGTGGTCATTGTAAGGTGGAGGACTGGAGAGGGGAGGAGGGACTGGAGAGGGGAGGGACTGGAGAGGGGGAGGAGGGACTGGAGAGGGGGAGGAGGGACTGGAGAGGGGAGGAGGGACTGGAGAGGGAGGAGGGACTGGAGAGGGAGGGGCTATCTAGGCGGAATTGGAGGAGGGGTTTGAGGTTCTTACAGTTAGTGGTTGAAGTAAATGGCTTTATCTTCCAGCCCACCATGGTAAGGTTCATATACTGCACATTGCCACATGTCGTTCCATTGGAGCTAGCGGTGGCTTGGGAGCACTGGAAGCCATTTTGTTGGGCTACGTTGTCCCCCATGTAGGTTGTGTTTTGAAGTAAGTATGCAGTGGCTTGACCTGGAACGACAATGATCATGTGTACACACAAATCACACACACACACACACACACAAATCACACACAAATCACACACAAATCACACACACACACACACACACACACACAAAATCACACACAAATCACACACACACACACACACACACACACACACTGACACACCTCCACAACTCGTTGAATTATCTATCGTCGGGATATTACCACTGGCCACGTTGACTGTGATGTTAGTAGTCCACGTTTTAGTTTCACTAACCTGCGGTAAAGAAAATACGGGCGGAAGCCGACTTACACAACGAGTACAACGAGCCTGACACATACGCACGGGTATATACGTTTTTTGTCGCCTTTTACCTTCGTGTAAGTAAAGATAACAGCGTAGGTAACTTCATTGCCATCCTTTCCAGTCAGGGTTATAGTGCTGACGATATCAGAGCAGTTGCATAATCCCGTGCCGTTAACGTTAATCTGTGGGTACATTTTAGTCTGCAACGCACACACACGCACAAAAGGCAAGCGTTAAAAGCTGTAAACCACACCCAAGTTCCACCCGCCTACATCTCCGCATGGGTTCATGTATGCGATGTTCAGCACAATAGAGTCAGCCGTCAGAGAACACTGTTGCGAATTGTCGCAATAGTTGATCGCCACTGACTGCGAGATAATCGCAGTTATCACAAAGAGTGCTGCAAGAGGACGTTAAGAAATATAAGAACTGCATATAACACAGATGCCCTGGTGTTCTCGAAGGGTAGCATACCTGTCCATCTCGCGGCCATTTTGGTTTGTTCATGTGATCGTAATTATTATTCACAATTAGTGTTTAGGGCGGATACGCTGTCATGAACTGTGCCGGATATTCCAATTAAAACACATCCACAGGACTACACGGCCAGGAATTTACGTTACCGTAAAGCCGGCGTATTATCTACGCCAGCGTTAAGCCTAGTTCACAATATGATGCAAGAGCCCGCGATGCGACGCGATGGTTGTCGCAGGAATAGAAAAAATTTCTATTCCTGCGACGCGATGCGACGTCGCAGCGATAAAACCACGCCCGATACTGGTACGTTATTAAAAAGTGACGGCCGAGCCCAGTGCATGCAGAACTTGCGACGCATCGCGGGCTCTTGCGTCATATTGTGAACTAGGCTTTACGGCGTCATTTATAATGGCGTATAGGAGGCGGCATTGTAGCAGAAGTTAATGATTTACATTACAGTAACTGGTGTGATCTTTACGTAGGCGTAACGCCTCCTATTTACATCCACGCTTGGAACAGAGGAGCCTTGTATAATAATAAGCCGCCATTATTCGGAAGGCAGTTTCTTCGCCGCCTTCAGTTCTCCTTGTCACTGGTAATGGTGATGCACCAAACTGCAGGGCTGTGACAGCAGCAGTCTCACTTTGGCTCCTTGGTCGTGGTGCTCTTGGCATTTCTCACTCACGTGACCTTCGACGTCAAAGAATTGAAATGGCGACGGAATCGATGTATACCTGCACTGTGTGCAAGAAAGGATTCACCTTTAAATCGAAGTACGATAAGCATTTAAAGACCAGAGAGCACCTCTTTAACATTGACTGTGAGGAACTATCTTCAAGTGCCTGTTGACTACAACATCCGGCCCTGTTGATGAAGCTGATCACGCGCCCGGAGCTGTAGATACCACTGTGCACTAGTAGCGTCCTGCGGTCACATAGCGATTACGAAAGTACCATTGCTGGTCCTAGCACACTTTGTATCGATGCTGCATGGGTTTGAACAACTGAATGAGGCAGCAAGCAGTGATGAAAATGACGAAATGGATCCTGATGAAGGTAATCAATACGTTGCATTTGTTATGCCCATACTTGACCTACATATAAATCGTTCTTAGTATGTCTTTATGAAGAAATCATGAGGCTGATGTCCACTATTGACAGCAAAGAAAATTACAAACCATTTAAGTCCAATGTGGCGGCAATGGCATACCTATTAGCACACAGTCCACGGCCAATGGTTAGTTCAACACTACTTAGATGGCATCATATCCTGTATTATTCACATATAACGTGTACATATTACAGCTAGGAACAAATAAACTTAGAGTTTGTGTTCTATACTCTAAGATGTTTGCATCCTTCTGTGCCATCTGTGTCATCGTGTATGAACTTTCGAGTTCCAGGGTTTGTCAGTCCAACTACAGTAAGCATTTGGAGTCTACTAATATCAAACTAATTTAACACATTTCTATATTACATAGCATTCAACCAGCAACAACATTCCTTTTTATGTCAATGCAATTGACAATACTCTCAAGATGTGTTTAGCCAATCCTGATATAGCCAACAACCTTGTACGATATCATTTCATCTGAGTATAGGTATGGTGTACAAAACATGTTATTAGTAAATAATGAATACATGTCATTTTTAATACCTAGGGAAATATATCATGGATAGCAATGGAAAACAGACAAACTATTTTTTGCTCCAATGGCACAGTCACCTATAGGGATTGTGTTTTTGAATGACTTTGTCATTGTAATGAATGGAGGTGTTCGTCACATTTATCATATACAGCAATTTCTGTGTCATGTAAGTTATACGCTTTCAAGCATATATAGTACAATAATGTGTTTGTTTACAGGATGGCTGTGAGACTGTGTTTGCAAATGCGCAGTTGGAAAACCATCAGGATATCTTAAATTGCTATATCTTAGGCCCCATGCGCGAAGTTTCTGTTCAAGATATTGAAACCATACTACCTCCACTTTCAGAGTGGGCTTCACGTACACACATCTATAAGTTTAAAGGCCGGCATACACGGGGCGACTTCCTGCCGATTTGTCGCATGCAACTCAAATGAATATGGACAAATGTTCTGCAAACCATCAGTAAACTAAACAATTACGGAACTTTTACCTACATGCAGATGTAGCCCTGTGTTGGAATCATATAAGAGTCAAATTCTATTGTGTCTGATCCATAATCTGAATACTCACTCATATGATCAATCATTGGTGCCCAACTGCCTTAATAGTTAAAGCTGGATCTATAACTTCATCCATTAAATATAATAATTTTAAAGAAGGGAATGCATACAACCATAGCATGTACCATTGCAATACCAGCTGACGCACGCACTCCGTAGAAAGTCATTTCGTTAATTTACTAACTAGCGACATGTGCTTCTTGCATACGTTTTTTTATATTTTTGTATGTATTAAAAATTAATGCACACATACATACACAACATACAAGAAAACAACAGATGATACATACGCATACAAACATTGATTTTACTGCACACACAGACACATTTATACATAGGCACCCACCCACACACAAAAAACACATATCAATATGAACATGTAAGTTCCGGTACTTCGAATCCTGTTCCGCTTCTCCATTTGGTTCGGGATCCTCGAATCTAAAAGCCCTATCAACAACATGCTACCGTAGCCATGAAAATGAAATATGACCAACGTTACGTATGCATCCTTTGCACCACTCGTTTATTCTTGCACGGGTGGGCTTGGTCCTCAAGCCACAACAAGCTAGAAGCGTCTGGCCTCTCTGCTCTCCACAGAATGGAGCCAGGTTTATAGCTTTACCATCATGTGGTTGAGATGCCGCCTTATATTCTCTTTGCTGAAAACCTCAATTATGTGCATTCGAGAGGCACGTTCTCATCTTGATAATTATGATCTCCAACTTGACCTGGTGTCAGGGGAGCTCTGCTTAGACCACAATATAGACTCTTTCATTATTATTATTTAGATAAAATACTGTGTTATGTCATATTTATACTAAAATAAAATTAAAAAAAAAACGATGCTACTCCAGTCAGATATAATTATCCATGCTCAAGACAACTTTGCATGTGCTTGTATTATTATATAAATTGCATCATAGGGGAAAGGTAACAAATGTGCTTCTTGCTTCGTTCACTCATTGGCAATACACTTCAACTCTGTGGATGATGGGGTTCCTCAGCTAGACTGGGAATTGACTCCCGCATTTTACGGTACGGAATTGTTATATTTCAGTGACTGTACATGAATCAAGATGTAATTAAACGAGTCTGAAAAAAGTGGTCTGGGTTCAATAGAACTTCGGCCCAGATCCCCGGCATCTCCTATTTCATCGTGGACCGCACTGAACAGAAGTGATGGGCACGAGTTTGAGAAGGGTAAAAAGACAAACAAAAACGGCAGGCAATGATGATTGCTCTTGTAATAAACAAAATGTACCAACAATTACGAAAGAAAAAAGGAATGCATAACATCAATTTCTTTTTCTAAAATCCCATCAGAGGGTTCAGTTCAGTGCTTCATAGGATCCAGACTTTTTACGGTGATAAACGTAGCTGACAAGATATGCTGCCACTACAACAATGATCAGAACACCCAGTGCTACGGCAACCACAATGGGAACCAGCACGGTTCCTGTGCTATCCTGGGTGCATTGTTGAGCTGTACATCAAGTGGAGCAAAATAATACCAACACAAACACCCCCACCCCCCTCACACAACACCCCACCCCCCTCACACAAACACCCCCACCCCCTCACACAAACACCCCACCCCCCTCACACAAACACCCCACCCCCCTCACACAAACACCCCCACCCCCTCACACAAACACCCCCACCCCCCTCACACAAACATGCACAAATCAGTGTGCACATACCATTGTCATATTTTCCACTAGTTTGATTGAGAAACTGAAACGCCTGGACCCGCCAGTTGGAGGTCGTAAATTTCACTTCCAAAGACTTGTTATTCACAATTCCTTCAGTGTAGTCAATCATATGATTGCACGAGTATGATCTGGTGTACTGAGTCTTAGCCCAGTTTTCACTATCATCGGCAGTAATAACAGTCTCATCTAGGGGCCCCCAAGAGAAAGGATGAATACACAACTCTCTTACCACTACAAGGGTACACACTTGAATCAATCATCACCGATACTTTGACCAATGACCACTTCTGGCTACCCTTGTCACACACCTGCTCAGGTTGGGATGATGCCAGTTGGCACAGTCAACATATAAAATGGTCTTACCCCAGTGAATGTGAAATTAAGGGTTGCTTCAGAATATGTGGAGCATAAGCTTAGTTGTGCATTCAAACCCTTCCCAGCACTGTTATCACAGGACACAAAATTGCAGCTTGACTCAAAATTTTCGAGTTCCCACTCTGTGATATGTTCTAACACTTCTGAGTCCTGAGAAGATTAGCACATCATCAAATGAGACACTTCTTAAGATGGCTCAACACCAACTTTGGTAACTGTGACACTGATGTTTCCCGTCATGTGTATACATACATCCTGTCCTTTGTAGTAAATCCACTCAGCTCTAACCACTGCAAAAGATTAAATGCAAAATGATTGTAAAAATGTCATAATTATGAATCACATGCCCCTGTGTATCGTAGACACCCCACCATTATTTTATGCACTATTATCTAAAATTCAAAGACAAATAATTTTGTTATGAAAATACAAATTTGAAATCATGTGTTAAAACCATCATGGCTCCCCATGTACATCCTCATCCTCAACCATGTCCTTCCAATGCAAACGACTCAAGCTTTATTGAAAACACTCATAATGGTTTTTAAATCCCTCACGAAGCTACATTATTTGCAGTTGCTACATTGCAAAAGTGCTTAAGCAACCCTTCCATGTGATACAAATGGTGCAACTACTTGGATAGTGCCACACACTGATCCACTCATCCCATCAACATAGGCATGCCCAGCTGTAAATATGGTGTATGAAGTGGCCCATTTTATTGTTCATTTATAACCGTCTGCCTCTGCAATGCTAACAGCATCACATGTTCACACACGTACAGCATTGAAACAGCTTCTGAGTTAAGCCAACAAACATGCCCTATTGACATTAAAAAACAAAAACAAAAACACACCTGACTTCAACTTGTGATCACAAGGTATTAGTTACATTCACGTGACATGTGCATTCTTATGCATGCACATATTTTTTGTGTGACAGTCAAACCAAGGCACTGAACCGTTGGCAACAGCAAATCCGAAATTCCCCGGGGGACATGCACCGGTATTAACATGTGGCCTGTGTAAACGCTCCTCCCCGCCCACTTAGCGCAAAGCACATGCTTATCCCCATTTCGGGCCATCCATACGACGCGCACCCTTAACAACGTGGCAATAAGCACAAGGCATCAACTGCGTTGGTCTATAGCCGCAGCCATTTTGTCATGCTCGCTGCTTATCAATTAATGAATATGTCTCATGAAATGTCACACTGTCCTGTACTACCAACAGCGTGCATGTCTTACCGACTTCAATGCTACAAAGCAATAATAGTATGATCCATGGCGCCGCCATTTCTAACGTTGCATCCACACCCCTACAGATCACATGCCACACCGCTAGATTCAGTTGCGGACAATAAGGTTTCCATAAGAATTATTAATCATTAGTGTCGATGTTTATCTAAATTATTATTTTTAATTAAGCTGCTGCCATTGAAAGAATATTGGCCAGGCCAACGTGAAGGGAATGTTCTTTAGGCTACCGCACAGACTCAAAGATGACGCCATGCGCAGTGGAGTCCCCCCTTGTGACAATGCATAAAACTGATGGTATTTATGGACAAACTGTACCAGTGTGTGATTTCTGTTGCCCTCTAAGAACACCACCAGTGTTCAAAGAACAGCAATGCCCAGGCTAAGTTGCTACACAACTGTAACAGTGCCAATATTCAATAAGAGCCATCACCGCTGCCACTTGCAATTTATGACATTGCATAAGTGGAGTTCAATATAAAAGAACATCCTCGAATATCCCATAGTAATGACAATACTTAGAATAATGACTACATTATATAAATGAACATAAAATCGCAAAAATATTATGATACAGGGCTACAGACAAGCACGCAAAGAGTTTCACTGCAATACGATTAGGATACTTTATTGTACATCTGTTTCCGTCGGTGGATGACGAATCGGCTAACAAGGTACCCTATCAGCAGCACAAAGACCAGAATAGCCAAACCACTGCCCACAGCAACGGGTACTATTAGAAGACTCTGGAGATCTGCCACACATGGACGCTCTGTGGAAGGATGAGACCAGAGGTGTAATGGAAAGGGAGGGAGGGAGGGGTGAGTGTTAGGGCAGAGGTGTGTAATGGAAAGTGAGGGGAGTGTCAGGGCAGAGGTGTAATGGAAAGGGAGGGAGAGAGGGGTGAGTGTCAGGGTAGAGGTGTAATGGAAAGGGAGGGAGAGAGGGGTGAGTGTTAGGGCAGAGGTGTAATGGAAAGTGAGGGGAGTGTCAGGGCAGAGGTGTAATGGAAAGGGAGGAAGAGAGGGGTGAGTGTTAGGGCAGAGGTGTAATTGAAAGTGAGGGGAGTGTCAGGGCAGAGGTGTAATGGAAAGGGAGAGAGAGAGGGATGTCTCAGGGCAGAGGTGTAATGGAAAGGGAGGGAGAGAGGGATGTCTCAGGGCAGAGGTGTAATGGAAAGGGAGGGAGAGAGGGATGTCTCAGGGCAGAGGTGTAATTGAAAGGGAGGGGAGTGTCAGGGCAGAGGTGTAATGGAAAGGGAGAGAGAGAGGGATGTCTCAGGGCAGAGGTGTAATTGAAAGGGAGGGGAGTGTCAGGGCAGAGGTGTAATGGAAAGGGAGGGAGAGAGGGATGTCTCAGGGCAGAGGTGTAATTGAAAGGGAGGGGAGTGTCAGGGCAGAGGTGTAATGGAAAGGGAGGGAGAGAAAGGCTAAGGAGGGAAATAACAAGTACCAGAAGGCACCAGTACCTGCATCAAACTTGTCAACGCCTTTGAAGAAGAATGCTTGCACCCTGAGGTTTGACGTAGTAACTGACAAAGTAATGTTGCTGACATTACTGTTCATGGATACAACCTGTTGACTGTTGCACCTAAAAGTCTGATTGGCTGCATTTGAAAACCGCAGGGAGCTATTGTATGCCGAGATGGACACTGCTGCAAAACGGAATGAGCACAATTGAAGATGCGATGGCAAAAAGAGGAGTGTGTGTGTGTATGTATGTGCGTGTGGTGATGGTTGGTATACAGAGTGACCCAGTAGTGCAGCAGTGTCACATATCACAAGGTCAGGTAAGTTGTAGTGACACGTATGACACTTACAGGGGCTTTGAGACCCAGAGATGATACCAGTGAAGTTCATCCCTGCAAGCCCCCATTGATTGCTAGTGTTCTGTAAAAAAAATGGGAATAAATAAAAATGGGCTCCACCCGTGTCAGTCTAATAGCTTGCTTACCACACTGAATGTGAACACAAGCTTGCAAGCCATGCATCCTGAACGGGTAAGATCGAAGGCAATCTGGACTACTGAATTTGAGCAGATGGAATCGTTCATACAGTCCGCACCAGGGAGAGTTGATAGACTTAAAATGTCCACACTCTTGTTCTGTGAGCAAGAGGATGGGGCAAGGAGGTATGAGGGTGGGGGCAAGAGGAGGTATGGGGGTAGGGTAAGAGGAGGTATGGGGGTAGGGCAAGAGGAGGCATGGGGGGTAGGGTAAGAGGAGGTATGGGGGTAGGGCAAAGAGGTATGGGGGTGGGGCAAGAGGAGGCATGGGGGTTTAGGGTAAGAGGAGGTATGGGGGTAGGGCAAAGAGGTATGGGGGTGGGGCAAGAGGAGGTATGGGGGTAGGGTAAAGGAGGTAGGTATGGGGGTGGGGCAAGAGGAGGTATGGGGGTAGGGTAAGAGGAGGTATGGGGGTGGGGCAAGAGGAGGCATGGGGGTAGGGTTAAGGTAGAGGAGGTATGGGGGTAGGGCAAAGAGGTATGGGGGTGGGGCAAGAGGAGGCATGGGGGTAGGGTAAGAGGAGGTATGGGGGTAGGGCAAAGAGGTATGGGGGTGGGGCAAGAGGAGGTATGGGGGTAGGGTAAGAGGAGGTATGGGGGTGGGGCAAGAGGAGGCATGGGGGTAGGGTAAGAGGAGGTATGGGGGTAGGGCAAAGAGGTATGGGGGTGGGGCAAGAGGAGGTATGGGGGTGGGGCAAGAGGAGGTATGGGGGTGGGGCAAGATGAGGCATGGGGGTGGGGCAAGAGGAAGCATGGGGGTGGGGCAAGAGGAGGCATGGGGATGGGGCAAGAGGAAGCATGGGGGTGGGGCAAAGAGGTATGGGGGTGGGGCAAGAGGAGGCATGGGGATGGGGCAAGAGGAGGCATGGGGGTGGGGCAAGAGGAAGCATGGGAGTGGGGCAAAGAGGTATGGGGGTGGGGCAAGAGGAGGCATGGGGGTGGGGCAAGAGGAGGCATGGGGATGAGGCAAGAGGAAGCATGGGGGTGGGGCAAAGAGGTATGGGGGTGGGGCAAGGAGGCATGGGGGTGGGGCAAGGGTGCATGGGGGTGGGGCAAGGGTGCATGGGGCACAAGATGGCATTAGAGGGTGCAGCTCTAGAGACATGGCTTGCCAGAGCACACGTACCTGGATCTTAACACTGATGTTGGTGTTCAACAGAAGGCATGTCTCGTCGTCTTTGCTGAGCTTGTACTGGGCAATGCCACCTACGGATGTGCACTGTGTAGTGTTCTGAGCCTCGTTGCCTTGGGGATACAGTCAGCAGTTGGAATGTGTTTGTGTGTGCGTGTGAATATGTGTGCGTGTGTATGTGTGCGTGTGTATGTGTACATGTGTATGTGCGTGTATGTGTGCGTGTGTGTGCGTGCGTATGTGTGCGTGTGTATGTGTGTGTATGTAGAAGTATATATGTGGGGCCATGTGTGTGTATGTGTGTGTGTGTATGTTGTGCGAGAACAGCAGGAGATAGATAAGTGCATACAAAGGTACTGGCACGACAGCAGGTAGAGGAAGGATGTAAGCGATGTAATAGAAACCCGTGTCCCCTGGAATAAATGTCTGGTCGGACAATCATTCCTAGGAAACAGTTTCCTAAGAAACGGAACACTGCTTCGTAGGGAACAGGGAACAGGTGTCTGCCTCGACAAGTATGTCCCCTTGGGTCCTAGCAGCTATATTATTACCCCCCCCCCCCCCTCCCCTCCCCTCCCCCCATTGTTTTTCTACACATCCTCCTGTCACACTGCCTTCTCGTCTCAATGAGCATGTGTCCTTTGGTTTCCTGCATATGGCAACCATACAAACAAGAACGATTGTCTGTATCCCATTCTCTCACCGACAATAATGAAGCCTTAGTAGTGACACTACAATAGGTCTATTTCTACCCCAAGCTTTCCTACGTAAGTAGGGGAGAACACGTTCCCCAATCTACATTGTTCGGAAAGGACTTACACCGGCAATTAATTAAAGAGACGGAAAGGCGAATGGAAGAAACCAGAGGCAAGAGAAAATCATGATGCATCTGCTGTGCTTTGAACACAACTTGCCATAGCGTTCATCTAAGTAACACGTTTAAATAACGAACGCAAGCAACATCGGGATGACATGCTTTGGCATGCACACACAGCCTGAAAAACTAGTAACCAATGATTTCTCACCTAAAGACAAGCCCAAGACAAGCAGCACAACACAAGCCGCACTACCCATTCGTATTTGCTGAGACCAGCACGTACCGTATGTTTCAAATACCCGTCCGTTTATTAATCGTTTTATTGCATCCGGGAGAAACAAGGGTAACAACCCACACACAAATCAGAACAAAATAAAAATTTCACCATACGACCAGGTCACATCTGGCTGCTCATCTCAACGTTCCGTAGGAACCGTAAGAGCTACCACGTTGACTCCTCCAGTTTCTGATCTGACTGATGACATATGCTACCAGCACCACAGCAATCAGACCAGCCATCGCTGCCCCAACGATGACTGGGACTACTGATGACTTGTAGTCCTTCACACAGTGGCGTGCTAAAGGAGGGGTGGGTAAGTGAGAAACACGAAATGATATGATGCAAGTAAGAGAGTAAGAAGAGAAATGAAAGGCAGAGAGGAGGGAGAGAGAGAGGGGGGGGGGGGAGGACGGGGGAGAGAGATGAGAGAGGGGAGAAGAGGAAGAGAGATGAGAGAGGGGAGAAAGGGGAGAAGAGGGAGAGATGAGAGTGGGAAGAGAAAGGGGAGGGAAGGGAGAGGAGGGAGAGAGGTGAGAGGGAAGAAGAGAGAGAGGAGAGATGAGGGAGAGGTAGGAGAAAGCGGAGAGGAAGGAGAGAGAGGAAGAGGGGAGAAGGCAGAAGCGGGAGAGAGAGATGAGGGAGAGGTAGACAGAGGAGAGAGAAGAGGAAGGGAGAAAGGAGTTCTGAGAGGAGGCAGAGATGAGGGAGGCTACAGGGAGAAGTGGAGAGGGAGATGGGAGTGGTGAGAGGAAGGAGGGATGAGAGAGCAGAGGTGAGGGTGGAGAGATCAGGGGCAGAGAAGGAGAGAGATATTAGAAGGTTGAACTAAGAACACAGAAGTTTATTTATAAAAACGGTGTGGGGGGTTTGTGAAAAAGGACAGATGGAGGGAAATGAGTAAAAACATCACTATACCTGCATCAAATGTTTGGTTGGTAAAGGTAAATGCTTGCACCTGCCAACCAACAACTGACAACACGAGAGATTTTTGGGGCGTGCTGGTGCTGTTAAGAAGAAGGATATCTGTCTCGCTGTTGCATTGGAAGGACTGATTGTAATGACAGTACAAGAGATTTGAATTGTTTGCGAAGTATTCTCCTACACCTGAAGACAGAGGTCACAGATACTGTACTAAATGATAACAGTCCCAACAACAAATGCTGCACTAAGACGAAGCTTTTGTCACTGTGAGGCTTGTACTACAAACGTTGATTACCCCATTCGCACATCCAACACACTTCTCAAGTCTTACTGTTGGTGAAGCTGACATTCTGCAAAGTCCAGTATGTACTGGTGTTTGAGTAGTCATCAGCCGTCATCACAAACAAGAACTGTAGAAGATGGCCAAGTGTATCGTTCAGAACTAGATTTATACTATTCGTGTGGTCGCGGACACACACAGTTGACATCGATGTATTGACTCCAAGACCAGACAGCTGCACATAACAAGAAGCAGCCAGTCTTTAGGATGGGCACGCACAAAAGAAGTGAACCATACCACTGGGGTGTCGGGGAGTGTGATATTGGCTTGCATTAGCACACAGGGCTCATGGCTATCGGCGTAATTCAGCCGATAAAGGAAGGGACTGGACTGAGCCACAGAGCTGGACACTAGAGCCACACACCAGTTGACAAAAAATAAAAATAAAATAAATAAAATTAAAAAACAGGGAGACAAACTAATTAGAACAGTTTTAATTACATGCATGCATGCACACACACACACACACACACACACACACACACACACACACACATACACACACATCAATACATATAAACACACAGAACATTAAGACACCATTCATGAGGTGGTCAAGATGCCCCCAACTATAGGTGAAGAACCCGTGATTCAAGAAAGCATTAGCGAGGTTACACAGCAATGGGAGTGCAAAGGTCACCATTTGACAACACTGTGGTGGGCATGACAGTCACATGACAATCTTCACCTATCCAAATGACATCGCACCCTGTGTTGTCTTACTCTCTGACAATGAGCCCCCCGCTCGTATTATTGTACACTTCACGCTACACAACGGTGACACGTACGCACACACCCCTCCCCTCCCCCCTCTGTATAGAAACCAGAAGTAGGAAGTAAAGTACTCAACAACCAAACAATGAGATGGAAAAGTGACTGCTGAACAACGCTTCGTCGCCATACACAGCAAAACGGTAATACAGGAAAAGTCAGCCGTTTATGTGTGATTAACACAACACGCCATGCAATGCCTTATTGTTGCGCTTGCGGTGTACTTCGTAACTTACAGCCCGCGGCTCCTAAAAGCACTACGCACGCCAGAAATGCAGCCATCTTTAAGTCCCGTGGTTCGATAACAGCTGAATTAATACAAGTCCCGTGGTTCGAAACACAATTAATACGCACGTGAGCACTTTTGTAAAGCTCTATTACGTAGTCCAAAGTTTACATTTTTAGCATATGTACTGTCGTAGAAGAGAGTTTTAGTTATAGCGCGTCACTTGGTAATAATCCCTATCACTGTCAACTCTGTCCCCTCCTGTACGGGCTTTAGGGGATTTGAAATTACATTATTTCAAACTGCCCGACCCTGGGGGCGATTTGAATATCCATCTGTATAAAATTTCACGTCAAACGACCGTAGTTATTCAAACTCCCAGAGTCCTAAAGAATACTGCGCGTCAAATAATATCAAATCCCCGACCCTGTCCCCGTCAAAATATATGTAAAACTGATCTGTGAACCCAGCCTAGCCATCATTTGGCGATCTAGTCACAGTGTGCAGTCAGAGATGATACCGTATATTATCTCTGGTACAGGTTGTCACAAGCATTGCAACTAAAGTGTAAAGTGAGAAATAAACTTTGACCACCAATACACTAGACGCTAAAAAAGGGAACTGATCAGTAAAATATAGCCATTGAAGACTCAATGCCTTGCTCAATGCCACATAGAAAATAGTATCATGCTTTTATATTTAGTGCAAATTACTATACATTAGTCCAGACATAATTATAGTTCTAACAAACTAATGTAATCTCATTTCATTGCATTGAACAGTGTACAGGGAGGGTACGAGTAGCTGAACAGTGTACAGGGAGGGTATGAGTAGCTGAACAGTGTACAGGGAGGGTACGAGTAGCTGAACAGTGTACAGGGAGGGTATGAGTAGCTGAACAGTGTACAGGGAGGGTATGAGTAGCTGAACAGTGTACAGGGAGGGTATGAGTAGCTGAACAGTGTACAGGGAGGGTACGAGTAGCTGAACAGTGTACAGGGAGGGTACGAGTAGTGTACAGGGAGGGTACGAGTAGCTGAACAGTGTACAGGGAGGGTACGAGTAGCTGAACAGTGTACAGGGAGGGTATGAGTAGCTGAACAGTGTACAGGGAGGGTATGAGTAGCTGAACAGTGTACAGGGAGGGTACGAGTAGCTGAACAGTGTACAGGGAGGGTACGAGTAGCTGAACAGTGTACAGGGAGGGTACGAGTAGCTGAACAGTGTACAGGGAGGGTACGAGTAGCTGAACAGTGTACAGGGAGGGTACGAGTAGCTGAACAGTGTACAGGGAGGGTACGAGTAGCTGAACAGTGTACAGGGAGGGTACGAGTAGCTGAACAGTGTAAGGGTATGATCAGCTAAACAGTGTACAGGGATCATTAATAACTATAGTAAATGGTTTGCAGTTATTAAATGACAGAACAGCCAATAAGAATTCCACTGTTATGGCTGGTCAATCACCATCACTAGTGATTCAGCTGGTCAATCACCATCACTAGTGATTCAGCTGGTCAATCACCATCACTAGTGATTCAGCTGGTCAATCGCCACTAGTGATTCAGCTGGTCAATCACCATCACTAGTGATTCAGCTGGTCAATCGCCACTAGTGATTCAGCTGGTCAATCACCATCACTAGTGATTCAGCTGGTCAATCGCCACTAGTGATTCAGCTGGTCAATCACCATCACTAGTGATTCAGCTGGTCAATCGCCACTAGTGATTCAGCTGGTCAATCGCCACTAGTGATTCAGCTGGTCAATCGCCACTAGTGATTCAGCTGGTCAATCGCCACTAGTGATTCAGCTGGTCAATCACCACTAGTGATTCAGCTGGTCAATCACCATTAGTGATTCAGCTGGTCAATCGCCACTAGTGATTCAGCTGGTCAATCGCCACTAGTGGTTCAGCTGGTCAATCGCCACGAGTGATTCAGCTGGTCAATCACCATCACTAGTGATTCAGCTGGTCAATCGCCACGAGTGATTCAGCTGGTATAAGAGAGACACACACAACACACTTCTTGTTCACAAATCATCATCCTTTACATGCATTGTAATAGTAATTGGAGCCAGTAAAACACATAAACACATGCCTTTTTTTTAAATTACATAAAATCAATATTTTGTTCCTTCTAAGGAAGCACCTGGTAGGATGTTTCCCTGCGACTCTTGAATCGACCAATCAGATAGACAACCAACACTATGATGACAAGTCCAGCCAGACCTGCACCCACCGCTATCGGAATCACCTTGTTGTCTGTAGTACGGGGGACTGGGGAGGCTGAGGGGGAGGGGGTGATGGTGGGGGTGGTCGTGGGAACAGGTGTTGGGTCCAACACACAATGCACAGCTGCAGAGAAATGGGAAAGAAAAATGGAGAGTCAATGAAGGTAGCCATGGTAATTAAAACATAAAAACATACATGTAAACAAACACACACACACACACACACAGAACATACACACATGCATACACACACCTGTGACAATTATAACTTTTGGTGGTGATCTGACAAATGTCTGACCACATGCCAATTTGATCGGACATTGTAAATACTTGGGTGGACAGTGATACATGTTATGCTTTCAAGTGATAGATTAGATACACAGTTACAAGACATTAAGTAAACAGTACCCTTAATCAAAAAAGTCATCCCATATGTCAAGTGTTAAACTAAGAGGCTCTGATATGCTGTGATCAAGGCCTGCTTCAGAGGAGTCACCACTTGTACCCTGGGCATCTAATTGTTTTCTCGGCTGGTATTGTTGTCGTTCTTTTTGGTTGACCCTGCGACCACTGGAACTATCTTTCCACCAGATGTCTAATGCTGCATCTGCATTGAATAATTCCAAAGGTGGACCTTCAACGTTGATTTCAAAAAGATCATGCAATGTGGTAGTATGAAGGTTGGTTCTTCGATCTGTCTTTATGATCTTCAGCTTGGAAAACAGCTGTTCAACCCTACTAGTTGTAAATGGGAGACTAAAAATCAGATGGCACAAGCAGACAACGTTTTGCCAATTGCTGGAGTCTGGACATGTTTCAAGTTTGTACCAAATCTTACGATATGTTTCTGTGCCAATGGGAAGAAACATTCGTGCATACTCCACAGCCTCTTGTATTTCATCCTGAATCACTGCTACACACACCCCTTTAGCCTCTAGTGGAAAACGAAAGATAGTGTTCTACTGCTGCTTTTACTGAAGCCAAACTTTCATCATTCTCTATTCCATTACTGCTCTTCTGCTGCCAGTTCTGAGTATCTATAAAAACCAGAATTGACCTTAAGACGGTAATATCGGACCATTCAAGACGCTGCTTAATACAATCTTCAAGCCTCTGGAGGTCAGCTAAAACGTGTGTTTTACACTGCTCAAGACTTCTTTCAAAGTTCTGTAAAATTATGCCTTGGTACTCCTTGTTACCATCATCATCCTTCAACCTGCTCTTGACTAACTGCAATGTGGGCCACTCAGTAGGGTCTGTCTGTGCCAATGACCGTAGAGTGGTCAAAGATTTTACAATATTGCTGATTGCCATAACGATGTCCACATCACTGTTTTGCAGAGTCAAGCTAAGAAGTGACACTGGTTTCAGAGCATCTGTATACATTGCACAGCCAATCAATGTCTTTGCTGCCTTCCACTTCACTAGGTAGCCTTTCAGCTTGGCTCTATCAGTGGCCTTGATAGATTTGTCATCAATTAAAGCGTGCAGATGGACAATGTAGGCTCCATATCTGTCTACTACACGTTGTAGAGCCTTCCTCTTGTGAGAAATCCACCTAGTTCCATGGCATCGAGTTGGAAGGTTACCTCCTTTAGGGAAATCAAAAACATGCTGAAGGTTCTCAACAATATTGGCAAGGTCAGTAGACTTTTTGGGCGATTTCTCATAAAGATAATAAAGACGAAGCAGCATTTCTTCAATGTACTTAAACAAAGGGCTACAAAATGCATCGTTGCAGGACAATTCTAAGCGATGCGCAAAACACCACGCCCAAAACAGCCATGGTAAAGCACGTTGTAATTGTCCCCTAACACCATTGCAGTCAGATATGTTAACAGAGGCTCCATCTGAACTACCTCCAACTAATACAGGCATGTCTTTCACATTAAGAACACTAACCTGATCAAGTAGATCTATCACACCAAGTGGTTGCAGGGCATGTTTAAGTGATCCTATTAGTCCAGTGGCATCTGCTCTGTTTGGACTATGGACAGACCAATATCTAGTGACTGAAGTAATTTCTCTTGTGTCGTCATTCTTGCAACTAGTCAATAGTACAACCATTTCATCTTCTACATTGCCAGCATCAGTTGAACCATCCATCATTATGCTATAAAAGAAACATTTTCGGATTGCAAGGCTTTTAAGAAACGCTTCACGCTGTGCTTGAGCTATATAGCTAGTAAATGCCTTAGCAGAGTCAGGTGTGCTATACTCAAAACCTAAGTCAACATCATGTCGAGCTTCTAATTCCAGCAGCGATGGATATTTGGCAAAAGGAAGACTTTCCTTAGCCATAACAAAACAGAGGTCAAACTTCCGTCGCATTCGTGAACGTGTTTTGTCATCCATTTGCCACAAAGACGCTACAATTGGAGACACCATTGTGGCAGGCTGACCCTTCGCTTTGGCGTGGTCAGCTCGCAACCGCATCATAGCTGCCCTGTGGACATCGCTAGAGGCATGATCGACGACGTTACTGACCTTTTGGTTGGTGGAGCCAGTTATCCATGTGGTGGTGAAATTCTTTAACGACTGGATGTTAGCTTCATACTTCTTGCAAACATCGCAATACAGATATTGCACTGTGCGCTTATGTGTGTCCAGGTGACAGCGAAGCCAAGTCAACGTTTGATGCTCTTTGTCGAACTTGCGTTGCCAATTTTCGAAAGTGCTCTTTGATACCTGCCTCCGTTTAGATGCACTTCCACATTCATCTGCTTCTTGATCTTCACTAAAACATGCGTCTCGTTTGCGGTCGGCCATTGTGTCCGATTAATTAACCAAATGATTGGACAATTAGCTAAAACGCCCTGCCAAATGTCCGATGTCCGACCGTTATAATTGTCACTGCTGACACGCAAGCAAGCAAACACACACACACACACACACACACACACACACACACACACACACACACACACACACACACACACACACACACACACACAAACTTACGCGAGTCGAATCTGCCTTGGCTACTGAAGTTGAACGCTTGTGCCCTCCAATTTGAGACATTTAAGGCAACAACATCAGGAGATGAAGGGAAAGAAACACTTTGATATACATCACACTCATAGGATTCTTGATTGTTGATTGTATTGAACAAGCTGCTATAATTTGCAACAGTAACATTATTTCCTGAAATAAAAACACCTTGTAAGTCAAAAGCAATGAATGGCCACACCACAATCTACCTGCAGTATAGTTGATCTGTGTAAGACCCCATACTGTCGAGTTCTAAGAAGAAAAGTGACTGAGATCCATCCTTAGGTGCCCAAACAGTTCCCCACCCCTCAACAGTTCCCTAACGCTCCCTTGTTCACACCCCCACTCATCTCCCACTTACTCCTTCAAACTTGAAGCTCATTACGCTGCCAGCACTCAACGCGGTAACCAGCAGAGCAGATCTGGCAATCAAGTTGCAAAACGATTCACTGGTCACAGATGTGTTGGTTAGGGAAGTTGGAGACTGTGACATCATAGCAAAGGTGACATCATAAGCACATCATGACAGGTGAGGGTGCAATGAGCAACACAACTCACTCCATTAACGACAGCAGTTAAGTCCCCCTCCAACAACAGGCACAAACCACCAGTGGTGTCATTCAGACTGAAAGTGGCAGCTGGGGTAGCAAAGAAACAACAACTTGCTCATTTCTTTGATGCAAAATATAAATGACATGTCTGAGTATAAGTATATGTGCAGTATACATGTCTGAGTATAAGTATATGTGCAGCATTTTATTCGAATTTCACAGAGGCAGACGAAGACACAATTCAGTATGCACTTAATTAGACAATATTAGATGGCCTCTCAATTCAACAATCTGAATAAATCCCAGGTAGAGTGCTGAGTTAATCCTTACAGCATAAGTGAACATGACTCTTGAGGGTGGTAGGAGTGGACACCACCACTGTAGCATAGCATTCACATTGACCACCATAGACATGGTTAGACCTTTAACAAACTTGATTTACTTAACTATTAGCAAGCAGTAACCAACCATACAGACCATACTCAAAAGCAACATAATAATTTTACATAACCTATTCTTTGCACTCATTACTTGCTTCTACAAATAATTACGAAATCAGCTGCGCATATATAAAAATCCACTGCGTGAAAAGTGTATTTTGACTAAATGACAGAAGCCACCATAGGGACAGAGCCAGAGAATGGATGAGTAGCTAGACCTACACATATGCCATTACAAACACAATGTTGTTGGTCAAATATTTACTAGAGATGACGTTTATTCTGGTACCTAAATTACACACAGATAATGGTAGTGGGTGGAGTTTTAAAACAATTCCCTACTAACAGCATAAAGCAATCCAATCGTCCCATGGAGGGCTACGTTTCACTGAAAGGTGCAACATGTACTCCATCCCTCACCTGCCAAAACCCTTATGTACACTTCAGACGTCAGAAAAGACCAATGACATTTATTATCAAATCTACTTTGCCACTTCGGTGGGGCCTTGACTAGTGGTCACAAAGTGATGCCATTATTAGTGGGCCCATCTGAAGTGCTAAGATGATGGTCTAGAGTGAATCACACAGGTGCACACAGGCAAATGTGGGTACATATATTCCCCATGGGTTTCTACAGCACACAGGTTCTATGATTTTTATGGACACACCCATTCCACAGTATTAATATGAATGGGTGACTCCCCATGATCTAACACACTGCACTTTGCTATGTACAAATAGGCCCGGCCCACACATGCTTCTGAATGGAGAAGGCGTATTTTTATTTTTAGGAAAATCTCATCTGTTATGATGGGAGTGAAGAGATGAAGGATTTTTCTTTCCACACAAGGTTCCGTGGCTCCCACTAACATACAGGCTGATTGCTCTGATGTACATGTACCAAATCCTGCCACACCCTTAATGCCAACAGCGAAGGTGACTGAGCTGCCCGCGAACGAGAGTGGGGTGGAGGAGGACGCAGAAGCACATCATATTAAAGGATGCCCCTGAGTTGTCACAACATGGAGTGAACTAAAAGGAACTGCCCTGGGTGCGGTTTTATCAAGTTATGCGCCACATCGAGTTAAGAGTTGATACCGTTTCCTCATGGTGGTCCCTCACCCCCAATGCACTTATTATTGAAACTGCTGATTTACGCACAGAGGCACCAGGTACCCTACGGAGACCCAACATTCAGAGACTAGTTTCAATCAAGCATGCGGCCATGACAGCTGGCTCAGTCCCTCCACTTTTTAATGCTCGAAACCTCACGGAACATATGTGGTATAGATAGATGCTTTACATAAGGTGTGCACAATACATGCCACTCACTTACCGGTCGACAACCCGAGGAGGGTGCACAGAAAAACTAGGACAGCAACCATCTTGTGGGTACTAATTACGTAATATGTCACGCGGGGACCGAAAATAGATTGTAATAATTATACGTTCGCGCACTTTTGTTCTTGCACATCCCATCAATTCAAGAGCATTCGAGTACTAGACTGTGATACAAAAAGTTACAGGCACATCCCATCAATTCAAGAGCATTCGAGTACTAGACTGTGATACAAAAAGTTACAGGCATTACATGGATTAGTGTCTCGGAGATTGGGGCATAATAAAGATGCCTTGATCGAATATAACTCTTACAGTATGAAGTATGCCCACGTAGCGAATACTTGAGGGCGGTGCCGCGCGCTCATAAGCTAATCATGAATATAATTACGTACCCCGGTTGCATTTGTGCAAAGCCAACTCCTTCACGCAAAGGAGATACTAGTAGTCGCATTGTTATCAGCCAAAGTAACAATGCTACGTAAGACTTTACTACTAATCTTCAGCATTAGAATGTGTATTTAAGTATGCTAATATGTGCAACACACCCAACTAAACGCAACCTCTCAAATTGTAATTTCGACTTTTTAACTGCACCTCATATACCGAAACACAGGGACACAAAACAACACTTTGCGCGCATGCACACACACCCACAATACACACAACACACCCACATACACACTACTATGAAGGGATGGGCTCATAGCCTCCAGACGTGATGGAGAGGACACTGCGACGCTTGAAGCGTCCAACCAAATATGCGACAAGCGTCACAATGACGAGTCCTGCAAGAGCCGCACCCACTGCAATTGGAACAGTATTGATAGTGTGTCCGGGGTCCAAGCTGCAGTGCAAAGCTGCATGTGTGTGTGTGTGTGAGAAGGGGGAATGTGTTTACAATACAGGGTATGCTCTTGTGCAACAAAATGTTTCACACACACACACACACACACACACACACACACACACACACACACACACACACACACACACACACACACACACACACACACACACACACACACACACACACAAACTTACACGAGTCAAAGCTGCCTTGGCTACTGAAGTTAAACGCTTGCACCTTCCAGTTTGCGACTGTCAGTACAGTGCCATCCAACACAACACTCTGTCCACTATCACACTGGTACGACTGCCCCAGCTTGCGTGTGAAGAGCGTGGTGTCATTGAATACAGAAACATCTACCGGAGGTGGATGGGACAGAGGGAGGGATGAAACACGCAGAGCTCCTTGCTAGCAAACAGGTGTACACTTACCTCCATGGGTGAATGATGTCTTTGCCAGCCACCACGACGTGATGTTCTGGATAATTAGAGCGGACGATTAACTCGCAGCTCACCATTACCGGAGCTCCACTTACTGCTTTAAACGCAAAGCTGAGGCTTGAGTTTGCTGCCATATCTAAAACCAACTCGCTGCAGTTTGAACTGTCGTTGTTTACGCTGGGCGGGTAGGTGCTGTTGAATGGCTAAGGGTGCGAAGAGATGGAGGGGGGGAGGAACTAATGCACGTGACTCTATCAGCACTTGCCGGAGCTAACTCACGTATCTGAGTTGCAACGTAGCGGCCATCAATATACAGGGCTTTCCATCAACCCCATAAACTGTTAGGACAGGAGGCAGGCTGGAAGACGTTAACGACACTGTCTCTGCGACGAGAAAGGCCGCCACAAGCCACGCCTGCCAACGGCCGCTGCCTGCGCAATAACGTTGAGAGGTCACAAAACACGCATACAAGTATATGGAGGATTGGCTACAGTTATGCAAATTGTAGTTTGCCCACATCAACGGTACATTCGATCATACGTAGAGATATGTACAGCACTTTATCCCCTTCCCCCCAATGAGCGCCACAGCTATCTGCTTATAAAGGACAACGTACCAGTAAAGACGTTTATCAGCGGCATGAAGGTTATAATTTAGTACCTCGTGACTACACAATTATGTTATTTTTCGCATCACGTGAATGAATTATAAATTATTGCCCAATTAGTTATTGTACAATTACTTGTCATTTATAAACGAATTGAATGAACGCACAAAAGATAAAAACATTGATAGAATATGAAAACGGTAGTGCTCATAGGACCTCTCCAGTTACATAGACCTTTATGCTGCCTTGATAATCTGCTGCCACAATTATGTGTCCAACTTCTCTTAGACCTTCATCCACTGTAATGCCAGGAACAGGTGCGAAAATAGCCGCAGTGACTGGTGCCGAATGACCTATAGGACAAAGAGAGAGGGGGAGAGAAAACAAGGGAGGGAGAAAGGGAGATAGTGAGAGTAGAGAAAGGAGAGAGAGAGAGAGAGAGAGAGAGAGAGAGAGAGAGAGGGGGGGGGGGAGAGAGGGGGGGGGGAGAGAGAAAGAGAAATCAAGTATGCTCTTATATAAGAGGGGCTTCAATAGAAGGTTGACAACGAGGTATTAGGATTGAACTACAGACCCCTCAAATGCACAGAGTCCCTAACACTATTGAGGCAATACACGGTTGGAGATACGTCATTAGAAGGGATCACAGCTTACAGCTGAAGCTCTCATACAGCTCACTACGGTCCCGCCGTGTGGAGGGAAGCTTGATGACATCATTGTGTGTTCTCCAAATATAGATGTATTTGTCTTCTGATCCCGAGATAATATACTGCCCGTCACGACTGCAAGAATAAGGTAGCAGATCAAATTGTATGCCATCAACCCCTTTCCCTCTCCACCACTTTCCCTCTTCACCACCTCTCCCTCTCCATCACCTCTCCCTCTCCATCACCTCTCCCTCTCCATCACCTCTCCCTCTCCATCACCTCTCGCTCTCCATCACCTCTCCCTCTCCATCACCTCTCCCTCTCCATCACCTCTCGCTCTCCATCACCTCTCGCTCTCCATCACCTCTCGCTCTCCATCACCTCTCGCTCTCCATCACCTCCCCCCTCTCCATCATCTTCCTCTCAATCACCTCTTCCTCTCCGTAACTTCCCCTCTCCGTAACTTCCCCTCTCCGTAACTTCCCCTCTCCATTACCTCCCCCTCTCGCTCTCCATCACATCCTCTCCATCAAAAGCAATACTAGTGCTAGAAATGCTCATGACCACCACTAACACACTTTAGGAGTTGTTCTGCACAGGAAAAAGTTTCAAAACGTCCACCCGGTGTGGTGTTAAACAAAAAGCCAGCATGTTCAGTGCTTCCCCATTCTGGAGTTAAGTGTCCAGTGGGAAATGCAAAATACCATCCTAGTTTTGTCCTGGTTTTGGGAAAACAAAAACAAAAACAAAAACAAAACAAAAAAACCCCCCAGGTTTAAGCCTGTTCTGTCGCCAGGTGTGTTATTGTGTCAATTGCTCCACAAGTAAACTAGGATGGTATTTCGCTTTTCCAACTTCGACACTTAACTCCAGAATGGGGAAGCACTGAACATGCCCTTTTTGTTTAACACCACCCAGGGGTTTATTAGAAAAATCCAGCCTGGACGTTTTGAAACTTTTTCTTGTGCAGGTGGTCACTAACACAAATGAGGAACAGCTCAGGTGGTCACTAACATAAATGAGGAACAGCTCAGGTGACCACTAACACAAATGAGGAACAGCTCAGGTGACCACTAACACAAATGAGGAACAGCTCAGGTGACCACTAACACAAATGAGGAACAGCTCAGGTGACCACTAACACAAATGAGGAACAGCTCAGGTGACCACTAACACAAATGAGGAACAGCTCAGGTGACCACTAACACAAATGAGGAACAGCTCAGGTGAACTGATCACATCAATACTTCAGCTTAGTGAAGATGATGCTTTTAGGGGAGGGGCTAGGAGTGACTGAATACAACCAATAGGGAGGAGCCATGGCACTTTGCCAAGGGCATCCACAATTGAGTTTGGAAACAGGTGTGTTGGGCAAGAGGCAGTAGGTTTGGAAACAGGTGTGTGTGGGCAAGAGGCAGTAGGTTTGGAAACAGGTGTGTGTGGGCAAGAGGCATTAGACTGATGTAGTCAGCAGTTAGGGTACAATAACCCTACCTAAATGTAGCCAGCAGTTAGGGTACAATAACCCTACCTAAATGTAGCCAGCAGTTAGGGTACAATAACCCTACCTAAATGTAGCCAGCAGTTAGGGTACAATAACCTAAATGTAGCCAGCAGTTAGGGTACGATAACCCTACCTAAATGTAGCCAGCAGTTAGGGTACAATAACCTAAATGTAGCCAGCAGTTAGGGTACAATAACCCTACCTAAATGTAGCCAGCAGTTAGGGTACAATAACCTAAATGTAGCCAGCAGTTAGGGTACAATAACCCTACCTAAATGTAGCCAGCAGTTAGGGTACAATAACACTACCTAAATGTAGCCAGCAGTTAGGGTACAATAACCTAAATGTAGCCAGCAGTGGTACAATAACCTAAATGTAGCCAGCAGTTAGGGTACAATAACACTACCTAAATGTTGCCTTGATCTGGCTGTTGGTGTTGATCCCACCTTTGTACTTGCATGTAAGTGAGTGGTCCACGAGGTTATACAGCCTAACACGAGAGTCATTTGAGGTGACCAGCACCTAAAGAAGTGGAAGGGGGGTCCAATTAGAACCATGTGCATTAAGTAGCTTAATCCTCTTAAAAATATCTTGCCTGGTTCTCTCCGGGCAGAGGCTCCACTCCACTGATCTTACGTCCTCTGTTCTTGCCGTGGCGAGATCTGACATGTATCTGGGTGTGATACTTGAGATGCTGCAGGGGTGTGGTGTAACATGGAGAAGGGGTGTGGTGTAAGATGGAGAAGGGGTGGGGCATAATATAAGAAGGGGTGTGGTGTAACATGGAGAAGGGGTGTGGTATAACATGGGGAGGGTGTGTGGTGTAACATGGGGAGGGTGTGTGGTGTAACATGGGGAGGGTGTGTGATGTAACATGGGGAGGGTGTGTGATGTAACATGGGGAGGGTGTGGTGTAAAATGGGGAGGGTGTGGTGTAACATGGGGAGGGGGTGTGGTGTAGGGGGTAGGGTGCAACATACATGGTGTCATGCTCTCACCTCTGTGTCATAAAATATGCATCTCCCGTCGTAGGTACCAACTACAGCAAACTTGCCGTTAGCACAGAAATTTGCCGCAGTAATGAGATGTGAGCCTAGAATTCCACATAAATGATCTTGACTCAACACGCCAGTTTAAACAACAATAACATCTTGAATTCGAGTTTTTGTTGTATCAAATTGTAGGCTATCAAAGATTATTAAGTTATTAAAATGCAATATAGTTCTTTGGATGGGCAAAATTAAACGGTCAGAATTGTTTTGACAACACTCAATATCAAACTGTTCTACCCACAAGAACACAGTGACATAACATGGGTGTGGTGACACCTTCTAACCAGAAATCAAGACAAAATCTCTACTCAAGTGCTAACAGACAGTGAGCCCTGTTGTTTGTGTTGAATATGTGGATGGGTGAGTGAGGGTGGGGTTGGGAGGGTGAGGGTTGGGATGGTGAGGGTTGGGAGGGTGAGGGTGGGGTTGGGAGGGGGTGGAGGGGGATGGGTGGGTGGGGTTGGGAGGGGGTTGGGTGAGTGAGGGTGGGGGTTGGGAGGGGGTTGGGAGGGAGTTGGGTGGGTAAGGGTGGGGGTTGGGAGGGGGTTCACAACTAAAGATCATGCCAAGAGTTTGAACAAGGAAGCAGAGACCCTCTTGGGCACGCCTTTCTCAACCATCGAACTAGCATAATCCATCCTTGACTGGCCTATTGCATGCAGTCATCATTAACCATTTATAACTAACTAACCAACTCCTTCGATCTCATTCCACAGGGCAACCTTCTTGTCTGGAATGTTCCACAGTCTCAACTTCCCATCTAACGAACCGCTGAGAAAGTAGCGATCATCCTGTGGAGTCAGCACCATGGCAACACAGAAGAGGCGCAGTCTAGTGGTCTTACCCTTGGATGGAAGGCAATAGCTGTGACAAAGTCCACATGCTGGAAGCAACACAGACACTCCTTCCGCGAGATGTGCCACAGCCTGATGTGATTAAGTAGTGCTTATTAATAGTAGTGCTTATTAATAGTAGTGCTTATTAAATTGACGGTAGCGCTTACTAAGCCACATAAAAAAAAAATCACGAACTACACATTGCACTTGACAGTGTCCAAAGTCTCATCAGAAATGTAATTCTTCTTAAGTCATAAAATACACTGTAGTTGTATTGGAACTGGCAATCTTCCCCTTACTGCCATGCCTCTCACCCCTTTCCTTCCACCTTCCCCTTACTCCCATCTCTTAGCACACTTCTATACCTGACAGTCTTATCCATAGATGAAGATAAAATGAAGAAGTTCTGCATTTTAATAGGAAACAAAATTAATCACATGATCTGCACATGATCTGAAAAATACCTGGATACCCCACTACTACCACTACTACCACCAGCCAATACCCCACCAATACCTCCACTATACCACCACTACTACCACCAGCCAATACCCCACCAATACCTCCACTATACCACCACTACTATCACCAGCCAATACCCCACCAATACCACCACTACTACCACCAGCCAATACCCCACCAATACCTCCACTATACCACCACTACTATCACCAGCCAATACCCCACCAATACCTCCACTATACCACCACTACTACCACCAGCCAATACCCCACCAATACCTCCACTATACCACCAGCCAATACCTCCACTATACCACCACTACTACCACCAGCCAATACCCCACCAATACTCCACTATACCACCACTACTACCACCAGCCAATACCCCACCAATACCTCCACTATACCACCACTACTACCACCAGCCAATACCCCACCAATACCTCCACTATACCACCAGCCAATACCTCCACTATACCACCACTACTACCACCAGCCAATACCCCACCAATACTCCACTATACCACCACTACTATCACCAGCCAATACCCCACCAATACCACCACTATACCACCAGCCAATACCTCCACTATACCACCACTACTACCACCAGCCAATACCCACCAATACCTCCACTATACCACCACTACTACCACCAGCCAATACCCCACCAATACCTCCACTATACCACCACTACTACCACCAGCCAATACCCCACCAATACCTCCACTATACCACCAGCCAATACCTCCACTATACCACCACTACTACCACCAGCCAATACCCCACCAATACTCCACTATACCACCACTACTACCATCAGCCAATACCCCACCAATACCTCCACTATACCACCAGCCAATACCTCCACTATACCACCACTACTACCACCAGCCAATACCCCACCAATACCTCCACTATACCACCACTACTACCATCAGCCAATACCCCACCAATACCTCCACTATACCACCACTACTACCACCAGCCAATACCCCACCAATACCACCACTATACCACCACTACCACCAGCCAATACCCCACCAATACCACCACTATACCACCACCACTACCACCAGCCAATACCCCACCAATACCTCCACTATACCACCACCACTACCACCAGCCAATACCCCACCAATACCTCCACTATACCACCACTACTACCACCAGCCAATACCCCACCAATACCTCCACTATACCACCACTACTACCACCAGCCAATACCCCACCAATACCACCACTACTACCACCAGCCAATACCCCACCAATACCACCACTACTACCACCAGCCAATACCCCACCAATACCACCACTACTACCACCACTACTACCATCAGCCCATTGTGCCTACCAATCTGCAGCTCTACACTACCCACAAAAGAAAAGAATTAATACTGTACTGACTGTTTAATAAAGTACTGACTATTTAATACTGTATTGATAATATTGTACTTTCTATTTAATGAGCATCATATACACCAGTTAATTCCTCCTCCCCCTCTTCTCCCTCAAGCCTATTACACATTTCGGAGGAGATGGAGGAAGACGAAAGGGGCACAGCAGGAAATATCTTCTACCTTTGACCAGGACATGCCTAACACATCTGCGGTGTGTCCATAGTAGCTACATAGTGGGTGGTCCAGAAATGGCTTGGTGCTATTTGGGTCATCTTCCTGGAAGGGTGGGTGGTGGTGACACAGCAAGGAGTTACGAGGGTTGACATTGACTACCTCTGAGCTCTTGCTGCTGTTAGTGCTGGCAACACTTTCCTTCTCACATATGCTGTCCCCACTGGAGTGAACACCTTGAGATGTGAAAGAGGGGAGAGGGGAGGGAAAGGAGAGGGAGGGAGAGGGGAGAGGGAGAGGGGGAGAGGGGAGAGGGAGAGGGGAGGGGAGAGGGAGAGGAAGGGAGAGAAAGAGGGGAGAGGGGAGAGGGAGAGGGGAGAAGAAGGGAGAGGGAGAGGAAGGGAGAGGGAGAGGGGAGAGGAAGGGAGAGGGAGAGGGAGAGGGGAGAGGAAGAGGAAGAGGGGAGAGGAAGGGGTAGGAGAGGGGTAAGGAAGGAGAGGGAGAGGGGAGAGGGAAAGAAAGGGTAGAAGAGAGGATGAGAGGAAGGAGAGGGGAGGAAGGAGAAGAGGGAGGGAGGGAATGAGAGGGAAGGAAGGAGGGGAGGGAGGGAAGGAGGAAGGGAAAGGAGGAAGGGAGAGGAAGGGAAGGAGAGGGAGGGAAGGAGAGGGAGGGAAGGAGAGGGGAGGGAGGGAGGAAAAGGAGAAGAAAACGGAATAGGGAAGAGAGCATGTTGTGCGTCATAATAGTGGATGAGGTAGGATCAGTGAGCAGTTAACAACTTCTTTTAAATGGCTAGCCATTTAAGGAGAGGGACTGTTAGGCTTACCCATCCTCTGGTACTTTGCTTGCAGCTCATGGAAGAAGGAATAAGCTGTACGCAACACCCAAATCCTCTGGCCAACAGATACACATGACAAGAGGCACACCCATACCACACAACCAGCGTAAAAATGGCCAGCAATTGAACTGTTTGTGACTCACCACTACACTGTCCTGTCCCGCTGTGGCCTGGGGGGGAGACGAGAAATGATATCATGGCCTTGTCAGATAGCCATTATTAACCAACATCTTATGCAAATTAAAATGATTATTGACTAGATTGCTTACCAACAGCTTTCCACAAATGGAGAACTCCATTACCCAGACTGCTCCCTAGTAGTAGATTGCCACGGCAGCAGAAAGTAAAGAGACTTAGAAGACGAATGGTACCGGGGACCTGACTAGTGGGACTACTCACCAAGTGCTGTCCAGACAAGTCCTGCTTTAACCTGACCTTGTCAAACTCATAGGGCCCCTTGTGATGTGAAGAAGGTTTGTACTGTGTAGAGAATGTATCGAATGGGAGGGAGGGAGGGGAGGGAAAGAGGAGGGAGCAGGAGGAGATGGGAAGGAGGGAGGGTGGTGAAGAGGAAGGTGGGGAGGAGAGATGTGGAGAGGTAGGAGGAACATGGTGATAGGGGGGTGGCGCGACAGAATGGTATGAATAGAAGGTATGGTACAAAAGAGTGAAGATAGAAAGAGGGACTACATATGGCACCTTGAGGTGGTCTTCATTTTCATCGTCAGACAGTCCTTGTTGCTCCTCTGTGATGTGATAAACATAGAACAGTGACGACAGATTCACCCTGCTTCCAGCATGTACATATAGCCTTTCACTAAAAATCTACACCCTGTGCCACACACAATATACCTTCCTTCCACTTGAATATCTTCTTCAGCTTTTTCCTATTGGGGAAACTCTTGTAATGATAGAACTGTACCCCATACCAGTTTGATTACAGCTAAAAAATTGAGATTTTTTATGGTTTTTGTTTGTCTGAAGAACACATGATTTTAGTTGTCAGTGCATGCTCCACAATGCAGGGTTCGGAAAAATTATATAGCGCACAAAGTGCACTATATGGGCGCCAACGGCACCTTTTATGCGGCCAAAGGATTATAAAAAGCTCAAGATAAGAGACGGGTGTTTTCGACTCTGGATTCAGAATGTGTGAAAAGTTGACCTAGTCTCAGCGCCGACGGCTTGCGTACCCTAAACCCTAAGGGTCCTAGTCCTAATGATAGCTTGTAAGCTATATTTAGAAACAAGCACATCATATTTATAGGGACCACTAAGTTACAAAATAATGAAGCCTGTTATGGTTCCCTACAACGCTTATTCATCGAATAAGTGTGATCCATGTTTCGTACTCCTAATGATGATCTCTTAGTGATGATCTCTTAGTGATGATCTCCTAGTGATGATCTCTTAGTGATGATCTCCTAGTGATGAACTCCTAGTGATGATCTCCTAGTGATGAACTCCTAGTGATGAACTCCTAGTGATGATCTCTTAGTGATGATCTCCTAGTGATGAACTCCTAGTGATGATCTCCTAGTGATGATCTCCTAGTGATGATCTCCTAGTGATGATCTCCTAGTGATGATCACCTAGTGATGATCACCTTGTGATGATCTCCTAGTGATGATCTCCTAATGCTGTACTCCTAGTGATGATCTCCTAGTGATGATCTCCTAGTGATGATCTCCTAGTGATGATCACCTTGTGATGATCTCCTAGTGATGATCTCCTAATGCTGTACTCCTAGTGATGATCTCCTAGTGATGATCACCTTGTGATGATCTCCTAGTGATGATCTCCTAATGCTGTACTCCTAGTGATGATCTCCTAGTGATGATCACCTTGTGATGATCTCCTAATGCTGTACTCCTAGTGATGATCTCCTAGTGATGATCTCCTAGTGATGATCTCCTAGTGATGATCACCTTGTGATGATCTCCTAGTGATGATCTCCTAATGCTGTACTCCTAGTGATGATCTCCTAGTGATGATCTCCTAGTGATGATCTCCTAGTGATGATCACTTTGTGATGATCTCCTAGTGATGATCTCCTAATGCTGTACTCCTAGTGATGATCTCCTAGTGATGATCACCTTGTGATGATCTCCTAGTGATGATCACCTTGTGATGATCTCCTAGTGATGATCTCCTAATGCTGTACTCCTAGTGATGATCTCCTAGTGATGATCTCCTAGTGATGATCTCCTAGTGATGATCACCTTGTGATGATCTCCTAGTGATGATCTCCTAATGCTGTACTCCTAGTGATGATCTCCTAGTGATGATCACCTTGTGATGATCTCCTAGTGATGATCACCTTGTGATGATCTCCTAGTGATGATCTCCTAATGCTGTACTCTAGTGATGATCTCCTAGTGATGATCTCCTAGTGATGATCTCCTAGTGATGATCACCTTGTGATGATCTCCTAGTGATGATCTCCTAATGCTGTACTCCTAGTGATGATCTCCTAGTGATGATCACCTAGTGATGATCTCCTAGTGATGATCTCCTAATGCTGTACTCCTAGTGATGATCTCCTAGTGATGATCTCCTAGTGATGATCTCCTAATGCTGTACTCCTAGTGTCACTAACTTTGGCAAAGTTATACAAATAATTTCCATTCCTGGTACAATGTTAGTTCCTTTTGCTCTACTGTTGGCATTCCAGCATCATAATTCAACAATCAGCTTTCAGATCCTTCACAGGCTAAGGATTCTGCACGAGCAATGCCTTCTGCTTACAAGCCAAAGTGTGATCCACTATGAGTTCTATGGCCGTTAACCCCCCTAGTCTGCAATGTGCTATTGATGACATAAAGCAACGTGATAAATATTACATATGTTCAATATTTGACTGACACCAAAGCCAAGATAAATAAATCATGTCTCAAGACAAGAACACTACAGGATCAAGAAGAGATCCACAAACCAATGATCAAGTCATGAAGAATTTCAATAGAAGTGGAAACGCACAGTATTTACAAGCATCCAACAAGAGCTCCATAACTTATGGATACCACCACAACGGACCTCTGTCCTTACTCTGTTCAAACATCAAACATGGCTCACCCCCCCATGTTCTAAGTCTCCGTAATCAATAGACAACAAAATAGACTCACGTGATTGGTGGTTTTCTCTTCCCGGTCACATCTCCCACCTCTTCTTGCAGTCCAGAGGTACTGAAAAAGGTAAAACGCTCCTTACAAGCACACCCTTCTCCTTAACACCAGTGTGGTTAATGGCCTCAAAGTGGTCCACATGTATCACTAGTGCTACATAGCCACAACATATGAAGACTACACAAAGCCATTCTAACCTTTGTAAGCATCTAGTGGCAACACACTTCCCTCATTGCTGTGACTACCAGCATACACACCTTCCAGAAACTCTGTGGCCTCACATTAAAGTTAAAGCTACATTATGTACATCTTCCTTCCTGGTTCATGTACCTTCCTTCTAACTCGCTGGTTCTCTGTTTGAGGTGTTCTGCAAGGGGATTGGACCACCCACGAGGAATGCGCTCCTCTGCAGCACTGAGAGGTATGAGTTCGCCCGTATCCAAATTCTTCACCATCGTCATCTGGAGAATTTGCTGAAAACACACAACCAAAAAATGCGAGCGTTAACAGAAGACAGACAGAACAAAGTAAAGCACAGAACCTTGGAGAAGAAAGTTAGAGATGATCACTACCACCTGCTCTGTCCACACTTGTCACATATCACAGTAATACCCACTCCACCATCACTTTCACAACCCATAATGATACCCCCCCCCCCTCCCCCCCAATCAGCTCACAGTATCACTCGGCGATGATCTCCCCGCCTCCTCCGGTCCCACAACAGTACTTGTGCTCCCTATACTGTCTCTGATGGAGGCGTGGCCACCACTGACCACGCCCTCTTCAGCAATGGTCCCAGTACTGGTAAGCGAGGGCTCTGCCACAATCAGCGATTCTCCGTCCGTGCTCTCGTCATCAGAGGGGATGAACACGGCGGCCATGTTTGAGTCCACCTCTCCCCCGGGGGCCTTAGCTAGGGTCGTATCCACGGTAACCACCTCGCTGCCGCACATCATGTCAACGGTGAGCTCCAGCTGCATGTCATGTTCGATGGAGATGCCAGCCTGGAGATGATGCTTCCTTTGTGGTTTGGGTGGCTTTGTTAGGGTGGTGTTGCTAGGGGTGGTGTTGCTAAGGGTGGTGTTGCTAGGGGTGATGGTGTTGCTAGGGGTGGTGTTGTTGCTAGGGGTGGTAGTGTTTGTGATAGTGATGACAGGTATGGAACTGGACACCATGGTAGCAGTTGTCACAACAGTGGCAGGCGTCATGGCTGGTGGCTGCACGCACAGCGTGGCCACTTTCTCATCCTCAAGGGAGCGGTCAGGACCGCCAGACTTCCCAGCGACTGCATCCGTTCTGAAGTGGTCTCCCGTGGCCATGTTGTGACGGCCGCCGCCGAAAGATGTGCCCCTCTCTTCCTCCTCCTGGTCCCTCCTCTTCTTCTTCTTCCTCGGGGGAGGCTTTGGAGGAGTCTCTTCGGCCTGGGGCTCAGGTGAGGTTGGTCCCTCCTCCCCTACTCGCTTTGGTCCCTCCTCCCCTACTTGCTTTGGTCCCTCCTCCCCTACTCGTTTTGGTCCCTCCTCCCCTACTTGCAGTGTCGCCAAACAAGTCTGAGTGACCTCCTCGACAGCCACACTCGGGGCCGACTCGGTGCGGGCCGGTGCGACCATCGTCCCCTGCATCGAGTTTGAAGACTCCTCCTGCTCGTCAGCCTGCTCGTGGTGCGGGGGCTCCAGCCGCACTTGCTCGCTCACAGTTTTTACTTTAATATGGTCGTCAGCGAGAAATGCTAAGACGTTTCCCGGTTCTGCTTGTTTTCCTTTCCCGCTTCCCTGTAGGGATCGTCTACTCGTCACTTTGTTGGACCTAAGGGCACGAGTGGCCATTAATTAGAATTGTTGGTCTCTTGTAAGCATTTATTCAACCAGAACGAACATTATAAACCTATTCTAACGCTTTGCACTATTTACAGTTACAAACATGTGATCCGCGTCTTAAACCTCCTGTTTCCACTACTACACACCCTGGCTCTAACCTGATATTCTCTTCATCATCCGCGCTGAAGTACTCCTCGTCGCTTGAGTCATTGCTGTTCATACCAACAGCCTCCATCACACTTACCCACTCTACTACTCGACGTGTGCCTGTTTCGACAGGCTCCGCCTACCACAAACACGCCCTTCCAAAGTTTAATTGAATCTTTCAAGATTTCAATTTTTGTTGTTGATATTCTAGAAGTCTGAAATGTCTTCTTCACAGCGATTCTTATGCCCTGAATTAGCCATAAATCTCAACGCAAGCATTATCATACGATTCTATTGCTTGTACTGGAAATTTTATATAAACGTAAGGGCAAAGATCTCAATTTTTTACAGGTGTCATAATAATTCACGGACATATACACTTCGATGGATGTCAACTGTGGAACCCTGTTGCTATACATGTATGTCTACACAGACTGGAGAAGGCTAAATAATAACAATGATCAGTGCTCTGAGTTCTATTCGATACGCTTGTGAGTGTTGGGAAACATGATACTCTTGTCCGAGCAGCTTTGTACAAGGAGTGGATTGATGTCTTTTTGAACGTTACACGGATGGACCAGCCGAGGGTTATTCTTGCAAGCCAGACCTATAAGGATCGATATGTGGGATCGTTTCCGCGAAAAGGGACCTAACGCGTACATTATTAAATTTAACGCTTGCGTTGAAATGTATGGCCAATTAACATTTCAGAGCCTTACAACTCCATGCCGATTCTCAGTGCATAAGAGAACATTTCAGACTTCTAGAATGTCAAAGAATTTGAAATCTTGAAAAACATGCGTTAGGTCCTTTTTGCGGCCATATAATGAAGAAAAATTCTTTTAATAGCAAATTCAGCTCCCTCTCTCACCGTGCATTTCATTGCATCATTTTGTTCATCTGGCTTTGCCATTGCAGATAATCACCCTCTCCTTCATGCAGTTAATATCTTCAATGGTTTAGTCTCTCATTTAGATGCCATCTCTTGTCTGCTTTACTCTGATATAGCTATGGCTCCCCTTGGCCATCATGGTAGACGAGGTGGTGTACATGACATAGTGATTTGACATAATCAGCTGCGAGACATCTTTATATTTGTCACAGGGCGTATCTAGGGGTAAAGATAGAAGCAGGCAGCAGGCTCACCTGACCTGTCCTTTGTCTTGCCCTGCTGATGTAACTAATCAGACTGCAAGCTCCTCAGCTGCTTTTGACTTAACAGTGACACCTCTCACACCTGTGTCGCATGCATCACCTCAGTTGCAGCAGCTCTACTTGTTGAACAGAGAAAGGGACGACCCAAAGTGCTACACGCTTGGATAGACCTGCATTTCCCTAGCTGTGGAGAGCTATGGGAACTGGGGTTTGGAAGGCAGACAGGCTTTCGTCCGTTTGGCCTCACGTAAGTCAAACTCAGATCTTGATAGAGTCTCCTCTATGGGAAGCTGAGCTAACTCAAGGGCATAGCACTTAGAGCTAACTCAAGGGCACTCTTAGATACATCCAAAATGACTTCATGTACCTTCCTCATTTTAGTGAAAATGCATAGCTAATCATAGGATGTGTTATCATTATAATTATTTACCTTATTGTTTGGTTTAGAGTTACGCAAATACGATGGACATCTAGCTAGCTGAAACGACTAAATGTACTGGTTAAAAGATAGGCAGATATGAGATGCGTTTGTCCATTTTTATTGCAAATTCATGTAATTATTATAAACGAGGTATTCGGTCGGCCGGTAATTGATGTTAACGTTTCACGGTCGTCTCAATGGAGAGAAAGTCCTAAGTACCGTGCCGCTTTATAGACGGTCAACCTGCATGGCAACATTTTCGCTTTGAGACAGCTACTTACGGCCTGTCTGGTAAACGAACGTTGGCGCTAGAGCGCTAGATCTCTGCAACGCGCGTGCATGACGTCATATATGCGAGTACTTTGGGTGGTCAATGAACACATTCACGACAATATATGAATTGCATGAACATTCTAATATACACTATTGGATATAGCATTCAGTTACACGTACAGTGCACATACACACATACAAACACACTTGTAAGCACAACACAAACACACACAAACAAACAAACACACACACGGCACACCAGAGATAATATAGTAGTGTGTTAACCCAACCTACTTTATTATCTCTGCACACACACACACACACACACACACACACACACACACACACACACACACACACACACACACACACACACACACACACACACACACACACACACACACACGCACACACACACACACAAACACACACACACAAACACACACACACACACAACACACACACACACACACACACACACACACACACACACACACACACACACACACACACAAACACAGCCCATTATCTGCAGTGTTACAGGCACGCAATTAGACTTCTGCAGAGTGGGGTTTCCATAGCAGTGTATCAGCTTTATAGTTGGCGCATGCTCATGCATCGCCACAGCATGCGTGCATGCATCTATACATGTATGACATCATGTAAAATGGGGCATTTGTTTCGTTGTTCGTTTAATGGAATGCATGAACTGGCGCAAGTGCCACAGAAACTATAACGTCAGCCGTTAAAGAATTCACTGCTGGTTGCCCTAACTAGTACACAGCACGATATTCATACAGTCAAGCCAATAGGTGTTCACCTTGCACTGCAATAGGAGCATAAGGCTGTAGCGCTTTAACTTCGTATACAGCGTTTGGTTGATGTTCAGAGAATACTTCTGAAAATGGTAGGCAGGGTGCATGTAACTTGAGACCTCCATGATATTTCATTTTCCTATTGCTATATAGTATGGACTTATCTACAACACACTGCGCTCGCTAGTGGTGGACAACTATGGAGAAGAAGCCTGGAGTAACATTTGGTAAGGGAATTCAGATGGCATAGATTGCACTAACTAGGGTGCAAGAAGCTGTTCTTCACAAACGTTCCTTTTGCTCGCATGCAGAAAAACAACAGCTGCATGCCTTATGCGTAGGTTTGATCCCCTCTTTCCCGTCACCTAGCTCAAAAGCAGGTGTGGACACAACTGTCTATCTCGATCATCAATACTATGACGAGGCCATACTATTTGCGGTCGGAGCAGCAACATCGGAGCTTCTAGGTTAGCCATTGGACGGGGAGGGGCATGTCACGTACATAATGTTAAAGGGCGGTGCCGACGTCACATTGCACGTGCACGCGCAGCGTCAATCTTTTTACAATGAATCTAGTAAACGAAGGGAGCTAACAAAATACATACTTCTCTACTCATGTGTAAAACTCTAGTGTTGCGGAAATTTATCTGTTAGTCCTGTTAAGTCTAGCATATAATTCGCGTTCAGTATTGTATCGATTTAACGTCCCAGTTTAGTGATTTAGCCCAATCCATATCCTAGCTAAGATAGAAATGAGAAGCGCTTTTCAGATGTGTGGTTTGTATTGGCCTGAATAATTGTGTTCGAAAGAAGCAGTTTTTTTCCCCCATAAAACCATTTTCACAAACCACTCCCCCTCCCCCCCCCCCCCACACACAAAAATCAGAACTACCCGAGATAATATTGCCTGCATCGTCAGTTTCACACCATAATTTTTGTAGTCCTACTAACATGTATGATTTTTGTTTAGCCACCTTTAGCTATGTAGATGCAACTAAAAGTGGTGTATGTCTGCAGGCACACCCTTGGAGGACATTCTGGAAAAGTTTGGAATACACTTTTTTGAAACTATCAAGAAGTCAGGTCATAGCAGCCTTCTACGGACTCTTGGTCACAACCTCTATGGTTTCCTTGTCAACCTCGACTCTCTTCATGACCACCTGTCTTTCACCTACACGCAAATGCAGGCCCCTTCTTTCAGGTGTGAGAAGACTCCAAGTGGCCTCCGCCTGCATTACTATTCATACAGGAAGGGTCTGGAAGCCATTGTGATAGGAATTGTAAAGGCCGTGGCAAAAAGCTACTTTGATTTAGAGGTAGATGTGAAGATAAGAAAGTGCGAAGAATTGGATGAGAAGCTCTCCTTCCACTGTGTCCTTGATATTGAACGTAAGTGTAGTAGAAATGGCCGAGCCGCAGATGTTTCACTTTCTTAATGCCAACATGTGCTAAATGTTCTAATTCTTCTATGAGCATTGCAATCATGAAGAGGAGTTAGGGATATGATATTTTTGGGGGAGGGATTCTAAAGAGCCTTTGGGGTGCCATGTATACAGTATAACCTTGGGTATTTCAAATGGGGTTTCCATACTTCTTGTGTGCTATTTAGTCTATGACATTCCTCCAGTGGACACTGATATGTTCTACTATTAATTTTGATGAAAAATATTAATATTAGAAAAAATTCTAGCCCAACACTAAAGTGTGTGATTTCCTCCTTTGTAGGTCTTAGTGGACCCCAGAACAAGTTGGTGGGAGATTACAGTGACATCAAACCAATAGTTCCTGAAGAACCTGACATTGCAGATGCAGATAATTCACATTCTGATGAAGAAAGTATGGAACCTCCCATTCTGCCGCCTCTATATTCCAGAAGGAATAGTGCCATTATTGGTGGCCACGCTTCAGACTGGCCTATAACGGTGCAGATTTTTCAAAATTGTTTTCCCTTCCATATCATTTTCGATAAGGACCTTATTGTCTGGCACATGGGGGTTTCGTTGTCGAGAGTTTTCCCCCATGCCATAGGAGCACTTGTCAGTGACTACTTCGAGTTGGCCAGGCCACCTGTTGACATGACGTATGGCAATATTCGTAGCTATGCTCACAATGTGTTCATACTCAACATTAAGATGGCTGACCCGAGAAATAGCAAGGGAAAGAAAACACTGCATTTCAGGGGTCAGATGGTACCCCTATCAGTTCACGACCCCAACTCCCCCATCCTGTTCCTCTCCTCCCCTCGTATCAGTAGCTTGGAGGAACTGGAGCTGCAGGGACTCTACATCAGTGACATACCTATTCACGATGTGACCCGGGACCTGATTCTACTCAACAGACACTTCCGTGTCGAGATGACCATTGCTGAACAGCTTGAGAAGATGAAGTGTGACCTGGAGGAGGAGAAGGCACGCGCTGATAGACTTCTGCATGCTATGCTGCCCCCTTCGATCGCCAGGGAGTTAACCTTGGGGGCTAAAGCCAGTGCCACTGAGTACTCAAGTGTGACCATACTCTTCAGTGACATCAAAGGTTTCACTAACATCTGCAGCGAGTGTGCCCCTATGTGTGTGGTTGGGATGTTGAACGACCTGTACACACGTTTCGACAGCCTCATTGAAAAGCACAATGTTTACAAGGTTGGTGAGACTGTCAGGGCTAGCAGAGCATTCACAGCTATCCCTTCCTCTCTCCTAGGTGGAGACCATAGGAGATGCATACATGGTGGCCGCTGGATTGCTAGACACTTCAGGTAACCATGCAGAGGCTGTAGCCAACATGGCCTTTGATATGAGGGATGCTGCCAAATATGTGGCCAAACCAGCCACTGAGGAGCCACTGCAGGTGGGTCATAAGGTCCACAAATGGGTGCATACATGCAGCTTTTGGAATTCCTGCTCTTTAGTACATGGCACTGCCATTTGTTTACTTGCTCCTGCAGCACTTTACAGGCCTCATATAATATTGTGCACCCAAAACCCATACTGAAACTATAACACTCTGCCATCACGCTGAGCTTTACATTGCCTAACAATCAATCTGCACAATGCACTCTACGATTACCCAAACCATCAATGGCACAGAGGAAATTTTGCTGAATAGAATAATTCATGCAGAGAACAAACTGTGAGATTTCAGAATACTTGTGTGTGTGTGTGTGTGTGTGTGTGTGTGTGTGTGTGTGTATTGGAAGGGGATATTGTGCGAGACACCCCCCCCCCCCCCCCCCCCCCCACCCAGTGTGCCTTAGATCCTAGTGACAGGCATCTGGTTTAGCACAAATATGCCATTCATATCCACCACATGTCCTTATGTTGTGGCCTTTGTGTAGTAGGATGTAGTGAATGATGATGATAGACACATGTAATTGTGACACTTCTATTTCCACATGTCATGGACACCCATTACATCACATACTCACTGACTCATACATGCATATACCTACACACATGCATACTTGCAAATACACGCACTCACACACAGATACGGATTGGAATCCATTCTGGACCAGTGGTGGCTGGAGTGGTGGGGTTGAAGATGCCACGGTACTGCCTGTTTGGAGATACAGTCAACACTGCTTCCAGAATGGAGTCCCATGGAGAAGCAGATTGGGTGCACATCAGCAATGACACTTATGAGTGAGTACACTTTCAATCGAAACCCACAAGGGCATGAATTGCACATTGTGCTCATGTATTCTACTTCCTCTAAAGATGCATAAAAATGCTAACACTGTGGTATAAAAAAGAAAGCAAGACTTGTCAGCTCATTGGTCTTGTGGTACAATGAGTACTGAACAAGGCCAACAGTGTTTGCTTTTTTGATCAATAGCATGGGTGAATACTGGCTAGGTGTTCTGCCATAATCGCTCTCAGTTTCTAAAAAGATATCATTGACACCTGCAGTTGTAATTGATTGAATTAGCACTTTCATCCCAAATTTGTTCTAGAACATGATGAGCGTATTCTAAATACCTTGAAAGAATGATCCCTCTCTTCCCAAATGATGCCCCATCAGCAAATATATATTCTTTCTCTCCTGATTTTAAGCTTTTTGGATAAAAATTAAGTCCCTACTGCTGAAGTCAAAAAGCCCCTCCCTTTCCTCCTTGAAACTATGGTGCCTATCTATTAAAGTTTTACTGTCTCTTTGATTCTCCAGGTTGCTAAGCAAGGAGCAATTTGTATTTTACAGGCGTGGCAAGATTCCAATTAAGGGCCTGGGACTGAGGGAAACCTACTTTGTGGAGCCATTCAATGCAAATAAGAAGATATTGCCTGAAAGTGCAGGTCAAACCTTGGAGCCATCTTCACCTCATGATTATCAAACTGGTGTCAGCCGTAGTACCTCCTTCATAAAGTACAAACAAATCACTCCATTGACTTCAAGTACATCAGAACACAACACATCACCTTTAAATGCCCTAGTGGAAAATAGGAGTGACCATGCCTCATCAGCTGAGGAGAATGTTGTCATCTGGGTACCCAGCATAGAGGTGCAGAAGAGACGTGAAGAGGAAGAGCAACTGGATGATGAGGGCGTCGTACAGGCAGAGAGCTCTGTTTCCTTGTGTTCATCATCATGGAATACTGTAAATGATTCAGAGGACCTCCCTAAGGAGCTTCAGCCAATGGGTCTCACCTTCGCATTGTTCCTACTGTGTTTACCTATCACATTGGGTTTGTTCCTAACTTTTTCTAAGGCGTCTTAGTGCATAGCAGTGCATAGCACATTATATTTTTAAAGCAATATATTTTGTGATTGCATCGTTCTCACTGCTAATTAGTCTTGAGCAAACTACACCTTCAATCTCTCATTCTATTTTAGCTTCAGAACATGCTCTCAACAAATGTGTTTCAAATTTTTCTTTCAATACAAAAATCCCCGTGCATATAAAACACATGCAACCAATTCTATATACATTACAGCAAGAAATGCAACTACAAAACAAAATCTTCATAGAACTGTTAGAGGGCAGCACTTTGTCTCAACAGTGATTTAACTAAAGATGAAAATGCCACTCCAGATATATGCCTTATAATAGTTTGGTTGCAGAAAGCCACACTAGCTCTTCCTTAATTAGCATTTAAAAAGGTAAATTATCTCACCTTATTTGGAAACTTATAAATTCGTCACAAGAGACTCCTCTTGATTTAACCACTTTTGGTTGTAATAATAAGTTTTTGCATGGAAATATATGTATGTTGCTTTCCTCAGTAAACAGTTCAGTGGTGGTTTTGTTCTAGAGTGCCTATAATCTTAATGATTCCTCCTCCTCTCCTTGCTAAGTGATTCAGACTAAAACAACAGCATTATGTATTTCCTTCTGGTCAGCTTGAAGTTATATTGGAAGTATATGTATTCTATACTGACTCAATTGGGTTGCCAGCAGAATTTTGGTGCTGCAATTTAATCCTGGTTTAATGAGGTCATTGCTAAAAGCTATTTGTGAAGTTAATGCAATTAAATTACAAGAAAATGATATTTTAGTTGGCTCTGAACCTTATGTACCTATCAATGTCACCCCCCTCCCCCTCCCCCTTCATATGGGCTTAGGTGGGGGATTTGAAATTATATTAGTTCAAACTGCTCAACCCTCTGGGCGATTTGAATGCTACTTCAGATTTGTGCTGTGCCTCCACTTCAGCTACTTCCAGCTGTGTTTCCCTTCATCAATCCAGATGAACTCTTAAGGTTCCCACAACGCCAAAACAAAACAGTAACTCTGTCTCAGTAGTGCACATGGTCGCAATTCAAGGTGCACAGACCGTGCATGCCTGTAATGTAAGGAAATGACATTTTCTGACATGGTCGCAATTCAAGGTGCACAGACCGTGCATGCCTGTAATATAAGGAAATGACATGGTCGCAATTCGAGGTGCACACCTCTAATATAAGGAAATGACATTTTCTGACATGGTCGCAATTCGAGGTGCACACCTCTAATATAAGGAAATGACATTTTTTGACATGGTCGCAATTCGAGGTGCACAGACCGTGCATGCCTCTAATATAAGGAAATGACATTTTCTGACAAAGCATGGTGCAATTACTGTCTAAAAACCCTTGCCAGAAAGCACCAACTCGCTCTTTTTAGGCATCTAGCCATCTAAAACGACATCATAACAACAATCAGCACATGTATATTTACAAAGTGATCCTCCCTTTGTTATGGCCCACAACCAAAAGAAAGCACTCTCAAAGCTAAAAAGCTAGTATTTTACAACCAGATTCACACTTTAACAAAATATGAACACGATACCGCTTCCTCTCGGCAGCACGTTTAGCCAATCGGACAGCGGGGTCATACCAATACCGATTCCTTTCAGATGCCTTAATGGCAGCTGAATTGTCCTCGTATTTCGGCCTTTTAGCAGCGCGGTTCTCCTCGACGTCCTCTTGATATCGCTGCCTTTTAGCAGATTGCTTAGATTCAATATCTGCGTTGTAGCTGTCGCGTACAGAGGCCTTCTTAATTCTTTTCGGGATCGGCCTTGTAGCTGTCGCGTACAGAGGCCTTCTTCTTTTCGGGATCGGCCTTGTAGCTGTCGCGTACAGAGGCCTTCTTTTCGGGATCGGCCTTGTAGCTGTCGCATACAAAGGCCTTCTTCTTTTCGGGATCGGCCTTGTAGCTGTCGCGTACAGAGGCCTTCTTCTTTTCGGGATCGGCCTTGTAGCTGTTGCGTACAGAGGCCTTCTTCTTTTCGGGATCGGCCTTGTAGCGCGCTCGGGCTTTAGCCTTGTTTTGTTGTGATAAAATATCGTCTTGCTTTTGAAGGTATTCTGCTCGTTGCTTAGATCTCTTCTTTCGATTACGCGAAGGCATTTAACTTCACTAGCCAAAGTATTAAACTGCGATAGGAACACCAAATAAATTTCGTGCAGGTCGGAGTATTTATACTGCATGCTGTAAAATAACTTCATTCATCAACAATAAACCAAATAAACTTCTGCAATAACTTCATATCCTATACAGAACTTGCTACCGCATGAGGTACTTCTCGCTGTACACTGTAGTCTTTATATGACCTTAAAGGGCACCGTGCAGGTGAATTCCAAAGATATTGGTGCTATTGCCGTTCTTCAAAACCGTTCGTAGCTCAAGTTATACCAGAGATAATATATAGAGGGATTGGAAACGAGCCAATTATCGCTAGGTAACGCCTGCCATCCGCACCTGAATCCTTACAAGTTGACCGACCAGTACGCGTATAACCAATACATTATCTCTGGGAGTACAAAACGCCGCAGTTTCCTCATTCCACTGTACATTTCACATTTCATATTCATATTATGTAAAAGCACAACTGAGAAACATAACAAAGATACATATAAATAAATAAACAAAAAGACATAACATTACAACAGTAACTATTACACTTATTACAATTGTTTCCTGAGGCCTCTCGATTTGTGGGTGGATATTTTCTTTGCATTTTTGTACCTCTCAATCCATGCACTTGCACAGGAAAATCCCGGCGCGAATTGTAATCCACAAATGAATTATTCTGTCAAACAAGTTGGTAGCGGAGGTCTCATCCACTCAGCACTAAGCATTGACCAAAAAAACAGAACATCTTCATTGCTCTTAATAGCTGACGTTGCTTGTTCAATGAAATCTCCTTGTTGAAGAACCTGTAAGTGGCTACGAAGCTCCAGCTCCATAGCTAAAACAATTCTAATGTTAAACTATTGATGCATGTTAGACCACCACGGTCCACTAGTTCAAGCCAGTCCCTTGAACCATTCCTTCAGAATCAATTATGTCTTCAATGCAGAGTAGTAAATCTTTCGTCAAGGGACTGTTTTTGCAACTTCCTTTTTATTGCACGGGGTACATAACCTGCTGAATATGTAAGAGAGTTAATCTCCTCAAGTGAGTGCATCATGATGCTGTAAGAGGGAGCTGTGGCATAATGTGACTTTATAATTTCTTTAAACATGTAATGCCCTAGATATTGATTAACCATAGCAGCATTACTTGTACTTGTAATTTTAGTAGTCATCTAAACATACCTGCTGTTCTGGATCCAGAGAAGTGGTGACACTAAGCCCCGGAGACACATGTACAGCGACTAGTTTGCGTGGAATTGAAACAAGCTGTGCACGAGCGTCGCTGCTCGTTCTTCCGATGACGTCCTAATTGGAATTTATCTTTTCCCATCACCTTTGAAAAAGCGCATACACTCATATACGCGTTTGTAGCTCATGAAAATACGATCACGCCACTTACGAACTATCTAGTGATGAGGAAATTCAGGTCTGTATTACGTAGCACGCAACGAATAGACGAAACTGTCGGACAAAAAAGGTATACCCAAAATCACGCCATAGATATTTGGTAAGACCGATGAAAAAAAGAATACCCCCACGCCACTCTTCACACTTATTGCATTACATACGCCGAGTTTCGTTAAAACACCTGCTGTGATTGAGCAGATACTGTCGGACAAAAAAATGCCCTCCCCCGTAACACATTTTATACGAAATACATGTATAACAATGCAACGGAACTTATTTAGACGTCAAAAATGATAACACAGATGGGTCATGCCTGAACGAATTCGATTCCTTTGACAAATCGTGTTCTGGTGACTAGATAGCCTTCTTTTTTCTTCTTCGCCCACTTTCTTACGCCCGCCTAAAAGGTGCGAATCACACGGTGTCGGATGAATTATATGCACTGCCCAGCCAAAGTATTGCGCACGTGACGCGTTTCCAATCCCTCTATATATTATCTCTGGTTATACCTTCCTAAGGAAGAAGACGACGAACGACGACCAAGAATTATTTTGGGACTGGGCACGAGAAAAAGGAATTCGTTTGTTTCTCTAAAAGCACACCGTTTTATGACACCGAACAAACGTAGAACTGTAGATCTTTGAGTTCTCGTTCCATCGCGACAAAGAGATACGCGATCCGTTTCTCCGTTGTCCCTCCAGACGCGAGTGAAGTTTTTTTAATGATATTCATCAATCCTCAATCAATCCTATATTGAACCTGCTGCCGCAGGTTCAGATGTTGCGTTTTGCTCTAAGTCATAACTGCTGTTTATGTATTAATTTTTTGACTCGGCTGCTGCATTAATAACTCCGGTTAGTCAATGGGTGGGTCCCGGCCTGCAGGTCAGGATCTGACCTGACAGGCCAAGCTGAAAGTCTGGCGTCCTGGCAACCCTCGTTGACATTGATCGGTGCATTACTGTTTTGATAATTCTTACCCTTACACAAAACGATTTGCATGGAGCCATACTAGTAGACCTCAATGTATAGTGGCAAAGGAGATAGGGGTCAGAGAAAAGGATACTATGGTCTAGGCCCATGATCCATCCCCGCCTGTAGCCGGCCGCTCAGTGCCTAGGATGGCACCGCCCGTATATGGGCATTGCCACCACCTGCTCCAGCGTGGAGGTTGGGATGACGAAAAGGACGTTGACGACGAAGAGGCAGTTATTTGCCAAGTTAATTAAGTATTACAATAAGTTTAATAATGTGGTACCGCTAGCCTCGTCACGTGCCGTTTTTATCTTTGCCAGGGTGCTAGTACGCATGCGCTGAACCATTACCAGTGTTTGTAAATCATTCCATACACTAACGTGCTAGAGCGATGGCATATACTAAAAGAGTTCCGTGAAGCAGTGGTTTTTCCTCCCACTATAAAAACGGGCCAATAGGACTAGGCTAGTCGACCTTATTTGACAAGGCATAAAGGTGTTACGACAGTCGGAAAAATAAAAAACGTTGTTTACAAGGAAGTTGATGGCACATAGAAAAGCACGGAAACCAAGTTTGACTGAAATGGTGAAATGAATAGGCCTACTTAACACTCAATACGAATAGCCGACGTTCTAAAATAATGCATGCCAGTGTGCCAAATATAGGCCTATTTAATTTTCCCATTTCAGTCAGTAAAACCTTGTTTCTGTGCTTTTTGCACCACCAGTGTCGTTCAATCCTACATATATATGCCACCAACTTTCTCGTAGAGAATGTTTTATCTACTTTGTGACATCGCCTGGTATAAAAACAAGCGCGTCGCAAAGATAAAAAAAGGCTTAAATGTTAGGAAGTCAAGTCACTGTCAGTGTGGTCCACTAACAGTTTGCACCCCCTCATTCAGAAACCTGGCTACGTTGCCTGCACTGTCTCACGTGCTGCGAAGCCGATTATGAAGAGGAACGTTATATAAGTCGAGCGGCAAATGTTGTTACATGCACGGGCCAGCGCCGGTAAGGACTGTACCTTGTTTCCACCCCATGCCCAATTACTTTCTCGATAGTTTATTTACTTGTTTTCTTCTTGTAATAATTTAAGAGCTGCGAAATCGGACAGCAGTCGACAATTTGCATATGCATTACTTTAGGACAAGGGTTCGGTTCCCCAATTAGGTCAGTTTTTTGCAATTTCGAAAACCTTTGTTGTTTCGTTCAGTTTGGACATTCCATCACCAGACCAGCTTAAAAGCTTTTAAATTATCAGTTACGCCTACGCACAGCATTTCCGTTTTATACGACGGTTCTTGCATCTTATTTTGCCTCTGGAAGTTGAATGCTACAATTTGGTGTGCACTTCATTTTCATACAATGATCCTAAATCGAGTTATAAGAGCAAGAAAAAGGAAGCAAAAGAATGGCAGACTTTGGTGTCCACGTTCCGTTCCACGACAATGGCACTGTTCAACGGTGTATGAGCAGAAGTTGTATGAAACAGGCAAGTGAAAGCAGCGGTCTCGATCGAAAACCACAACCCTACACACGACTTACGTGACCCTAAGTTGCTTACAAATCATGCGTACATTACAGCTACAGACATACATTTTGTTAGCGCAGACTCAAGCATAGATTTTAAAGCAGGGTTCATAAGCAATTCGATAATGCACATTTCATTCGATAAATGGCAGGATGCTGGTGGCGCATTTAATTGTAACGCAATTGTGGTCATGTTTTCCCAACAACCCATCCGGCCGGCTTTACACTAGAATGAAGCCAGTAAGTGATGGCATTTTATATGCTTCAAATAGGCCGTTATGTCCAGTGGTGCACACATTTGAACATACCATGATGGGAGGGCTTTCCAGAACATACTCAGAGGTCGCAAGCGACATATTTGAATTACACAAAGACAAGGAGGAAGTTCCTTCATCCACATGTGAATGACCCTTATAAACCTTACCTCCATCACAATATGGAGGTGGCCATTTCACACGTTCTCCATGAAGTAGAAATGATAGAGGAGGAGCTGAAGTAATGGGAGAAGACCAATAAAGGTGCACATGTCACTTGAAATGAGGCTATAGGTGATTACTTAATGACATGCGGCACGCATACCTCCACTTAGGGAAACACTCTTCGTTACTTCTGGCAATAGTGCCTTACAATATTCTTGTAACACAATTTATGTTTCTAGTATGCACACGTTTGACCTGTGTGGGTTCTTCGAAGGGAGGAGAGATATGGTAGGTGAGGTGGTAAGAAATGACCTATGGATCTATAGCATTAAGACCAGCTCATGGTGCACATCTTTGTCTTCTCTAGAGTGAGATTCACCTTATGACTATAGATGGAGCAACCTATGATCATAGAATGGAGCAACCTATGACCATAGAATGGAGCAACCTGCACCAGTATCATGCAGGAGAGACATGAGATTGGTTATGCTGTGTGCAAATACGGGACTTTATGCGTGCCAAATAGACATATTCACGACACACAGGCAGTCAGATATGCACATTCTAGTGAAGGATCCATCACCGCCCACCTCTACATGTACCACATTTGAACGTATTCATATGCGCGTTGGGCTTGAACTCTTACGATAATTGTTTAGTACGACGACTGGACTAGGCAGCAGTCCTCCGGGTGACGACGAATCTCGCCAGCGAAGCCACTCAAAATGGTAGGCACGGTGCACTTGTTCTCATAGGCAGACGTAACTCCTCTTGTCATCCATGTCTATCCAACCAGTATGGATTTATCTACAACACGCTACGTTCCCTGGTGGTGGAAAAGTTTGGGGAAGAAGCCTGGAATAATGCGTGGTACGTAAATACCTAACAATGCAATGGGACCAACGAATGTCGACCGCACCTGTGTCGACTTGTATTTCCCATTTGGCTTTCTCTATCTCTCTTCTATCTCTCTCTCGTGCGCATGATCTCTCTCTCGGGCGCGCGATCCCTCTCTCTCTTTCTCCTACTCTCCCCTTCCCCTCTCTCTTTCACACACATCTCATTGACTCTCTTCTTATAATTATTCCATTCCATCGCGAATACAGTTCAAAAGCCGGTGTTGACGTTACCGTATATCTCGATCATCATTACTACGACGAGACCATTCTGTCCTCGGTAGGAGCGGCAGCGTCAGAGCTTCTAGGTTAGCCCGCTACGCAATAAGTGATTCTCTTGTCCGAAAGTCATTGTAATCGCTAATGCATACGTAATTAATCATTCACAACTACTTAGTACCTTCACCTTTTTAAAACCTATCTACCGGTAGGAATACCACTGGAGGACATTCTGGAAAAGTTTGGAACACACTTCTTTGAGACTATCAAGAAGTCAGGTCATAGCAGCCTTCTACGGACTCTTGGTCACAACCTCTATGGTTTCCTTGTCAACCTCGACTCTCTTCATGACCACCTGTCTTTCACCTACACACAAATGCAGGCCCCTTCTTTCAGGTGCGAGAAGACTCCAAGTGGCCTCCGCCTGCATTACTATTCATACAGGAAGGGTCTGGAAGCCATTGTGATAGGAATTGTAAAAGCCGTGGCAAAAAGCTTCTTCGATCTCGAAGTAGACATGAAGATTAGGAAGTGTGAGGAGTTGAATGAGAAGCTCTCCTTCCATTGTGTCTTTGATATTGAAACCAAAGAGATGTGCCGGAGTGAGAAATGCATGGAGCGTAAGTTAGGTTATTGGTATGGTCATAGGGTGCATTACGAAAGGGGGGAGGGGGAGGGGGGGGGGAATAGGTTCATATTGGTATGTGGATAGAGTAGATGAGGATTGTGGAGAAGAGCCAGAGTAAGTGGACCTGTGGAAGGGGAAGCCAGAGAAAAATAGGATTATACAAGATGATTGGAGGGAATGGGGGAGACGAGAAGAGGGTATGGCAGCGATAAGATGGGAAGGGAGATGGCAGTGAAATGGTGCATGTGAAGGTCAGAGGAGGGAAATGATAGGAGAGGATGCATGAGAGGTCACGATTCTGTGTGTTCGTGTCCTTACTTAGGTCTTGGGGTTCAAGCAGAGGATCAATTGGAGGGAGACATGGAGAGGGCAGGCAGCGAAGCAGACCTATTATCAGCTGGTGGATTACGGTCACTGAGCACTGGCCAGATAGTCAACGACGGGACCAATCCTGACTTTCCATCGACCGTGACTGAGGAAACTGACAACATGCCAATGCCCATAGTAGTAAATGCTCCACAACCTGAAAGTGATGCGGTCGAGCTACTGAGGTCAGCCCTCAACTCAAGACTCCGCCCACCATTGCGCTTGCCCCCATCCCTTCTGCCTGCCCTCCCCGGCATGTCAAGAGGGGCATCCAGGAGAGGCAGCTGCATGTTCCCCACTCACCCCTCTGACTGGCCTGTAACGGCGCAGATCTTCCAGAGATGTTTTCCTTTCCACATCATTTTCGACAAGGACCTTGTAGTCCGGCACATGGGGATTTCCCTGATGAGGCTCTTCCCACGTGGTGTGGCCACGGAAGCACTCATCAGTGACTACTTTGAGTTGGCCAGGCCGCCCGTTGACTTGACATATGCCAACATTCGCAGCTATGTTCACAACGTGTTCATACTCAACATCAAGGTGGCCCACTCGAGAAACAGCAGGGGTAATGAGACCCTGCATTTCAGGGGTCAGATGGTACCCCTATCGGTTCACGACCCCAACTCTCCCATCCTGTTCCTCTCCTCCCCTCGAATCACTAGTGTGGAGGAACTGGAGCTGCAGGGACTCTACATCAGTGACATACCTATTCACGATGTGACCCGGGACCTGATTCTACTCAACAGACACTTCCGTGTTGAGATGACCATTGCTGAACAGCTTGAGAAGATGAAGCATGACCTGGAGATCCAAAAGTCCATCGTGCAGGAGGAGAAGGCACGGGCTGATAGATTGCTGCACGCCATGTTGCCCCCTTCGATCGCCAGGGAGCTAACCTCAGGGGCTAAAGCTAGTGCCACTGAGTACTCGAGTGTGACCATTCTCTTCAGTGACATCAAAGGTTTCACTAACATCTGCAGCGAGTGTGCCCCTATGTGTGTGGTTGGGATGTTGAACAACCTGTACACACGTTTCGACAGCCTCATTGAAAAGCACAATGTTTACAAGGTTGGTGAGACTGTCAGGGCTAGCAGAGCATTCACAGCTATCCCTTCCTCTCTCCTAGGTGGAGACCATAGGAGATGCATACATGGTGGCCGCTGGATTGCTGGACACTTCAGGTAACCATGCAGAGGCTGTAGCCAACATGGCCTTTGATATGAGGGATGCTGCCAAATATGTGGTCAAACCAGCCACTGAGGAGCCTCTGCAGGTGGGTCATATGTGGGTAGGAAGTTTCTCCTTATGAAAAAGTGATTTGGATGGTGAAAAGAAAAAAAAAAAGACGATACAATGCTATAATTTGGAAGTAAATCCCTCACAAAAGCAGAGGAAGCCACTTGATTCCCATGTGGCAATCGCTAATGAATTTGCACCTGCTAACAGCTTAGCAATACCATTTCTCCATTCAGTTTTAACATTCGTTCGTGATGCTTACAAATGCATTCTAAGCTGTTGCAACTTATTTTGATGACAAGATAATCTTATTTGTAACTTGATGAAGGAAGGGAAAAATCAGTTGTGAACCAAAAATTCCATGACAATAGTACAAAGGGAGCACAAAATTATATGTGCTAGCTCTGATGTATTTTTCTAACATTTGATAGAAAACCAAGTCTAGGAGTGGTCCAACATACATAAGATGGTGGCTGTAGGTAAGGCATGTGTGACAAGACATAAGGCAGGTGGTATGTTGATCATTTTGTAATTTGGTTGAAGCTAAATTTTGTTGGCTGCATCCCACACTTAACCTTAGTGGTTCTTTGGCTGTGAGCCCTGTGATAAGCAGCAGGTGGCAAATGTTAGCCACAGAAAGTGGTGCATCCCACACGCATACACCCACCCACTTACACATATATGGAATATGGTGTTGTCTGCACAAATGCACACACACTCGCACACAGATACGGATTGGAATCCATTCTGGACCAGTGGTGGCTGGAGTGGTGGGGTTGAAGATGCCACGGTACTGCCTGTTTGGAGATACGGTCAACACTGCTTCCAGAATGGAGTCCCATGGAGAATCTAATCGGGTGCACATCAGCGATGTCACTTACCAGTGAGTACCACCATAGCTACCTCAGTGTGAATGTGTGAAGCCAGGGGTTGTGGTGTGTGTATGGGGGGGGGGGGGGGGGGGGGATGAGGTGGGTATTTGGAGGACTCGGGTTTACCTTCCAGTACTGAAGCTATACAGCATGCAAGTATTAGGTGTGCAGGTAATGGTTGCAAGTCCCTTGGCCACAAAAATTGTGTGGCAGTGTTCCAATGTTACAGATATAGACAGTGTATCTGTCGAGGCATGTAAATCGTTAGGCCTTATTAGAGGTGTGGAGTTCTTACCTATATAGGAGTGCAAAACCTCATGTAAGTCCTGGGCTCCCCTCCCATGAGACCTTACACCCCCCCCCCCCCCCCCCCCCCCCACACACAACATTCTGAATCCATCACTACCCTCGGGAGATAAACCTTTGTACAAATGAGGCTAGCCTCATTCCTGAAGATAATGTATGTTCTTTTTAATCCCTCTGTAGAATGCTGAGAAAGAAGGCATTGGTTTTTTTCAGTCGCGGGAAAATTGAAGTAAAAGGTCTGGGACTGAGGGAAACCTACTTTATTGAGCCAGCCAATGGATATGATGGCATCGAAACAATAATGGTTGAAAGTACCAATGGAAGCCCTCAGTCAACCTTACCTACTGAGGCTAAAATGGACTTCATTCGCACCAGTTCGTTTGTCAGATATAACCAAATTGTCCAGCTGAAGCCCAGTGCATCGATTCTTTCCTACAATGCGACAAGCGCTGGCACTGTGTCAGATGGGAAGGTTAACTCTTTGAACCCTTCACCTGCTTTACTGTTGCAATCATCACAGATGGTAGTCGAAGAAGACAGTATTATTATCAGGGTACCCACCACAGAGGAGCTGAAGAGACGCGAAGAGAAAGAGCGAAGAGATGACAAGGGTATTGTGCAGGTCGAGAGCTCTGCTCCTTTGTGTTTTCCAGCAGAGCACACCTCAAATGGTACGGAGCCAGTGGACATATCCCATAACCAGGTGGAAGAGGTGGATGGCAAATCTAGCATGAAAAGGAAACACAAGAGAAGAATGTCAAAAAAATGTATCGTCAGCTGAACTTTTATAGGCTTCAAGAACGTACTGCTTCTGTCAAGTATGTCGTTTTTAACAAATGTAGTGTGGTTTGTGTATATGTCATGTGCAATCATCTAACTCAAAGTGTTGTAACATGCTGATTGGATCAGCGACATGGGGTATTAGGATACTGCAGAATTGAAAAGTCTGACTCTTTTTAAAAATACATTTGGAACATTCTATACGAAAATGGGTCTTGTGGATATTATTTTATAACATAAAATTTAAATCGATATATCTTCCGAAATATTAATGCTATCGGGTTCCTATTTTTAACACAACATACCACACCATTACTATATGTGAACATCCATTTTGGTGTCTTACACATGCGGGGTACCGACGTTTCAAGGTCCGATACCCCGTAGGGTTCAAAACGGCCACATCTTCAGGTAGGAGTGTCCAAATCGGTTCAAAATAGGTACCTATGTAGAAGGGTCCTACCGCTATTGATTTGTTCTGTTCGTTAATTTTTGCTTTATCCGTTATGGAGATACAAGTGTGCATATTTCCCGGGCGTTACGCGCCATTAACGTATTACAAGGATCCACGTTAATGGCGCGAGCACTAATTAGGAGAATGGTCTTCATTTATTCGTCCTGGCAAAATCTTGTACGGTAACCCACTGTAACAGTAAATTAATGGGGTGGGTGGCGAGGTTTAATTCCCTTCATACGGTAAGTGTCCTCCGCATGCACTGATTTCTCGATGACCGGGGAGGATCCATTAATCCAGACGAGTGAGTGTGTGTGTGTGTGTGTGTGTGTGTGTGTGTGTGTGTGTGTGTGTGTGTGTGTGTGTGTGTGTGTGTGTGTGTGTGCGTGTGTGTGTGTGTGTGTGTGTGTGTGTGTGTGTGTGTGTGTGTGTGTGTGTGTGTGAGCACATGTGTTTGTGGCTATACTGGCCGAGGTACTGGCTATACCGTCATCTCGACCCAGATATGATATTCTAGATGAATTTTTTAATCATTTTATATCTCTGATTATGGTCACCCTCTAAATTTTGAGGATTGTTAAAAAGCTGTGTTTACGGCCAAATTATTTTACTAAATGCACTATATGCCAAATGTACAGCACTTCCAGGGTGTATATTAACCCATACATGTAATTTATTAATATTATGGGTTTACTGAGTTGTGATTTGTATAGAAAAATGGCATGTAAACATAGCCTGATAAAAAGGTCTATCATGTTTCGGCAGTGCTTCATCTACTGCAGTCTAACAAAGGTTGCATTGAAACAGTATGTCTTTTAATTTGTAAGGGACACAGGATGGTATCAGGAGCTGCAGTTACACCAGAGATAGCGGAACATACATGTAGAGGCAGTCAATATCTAAAGAATTGATGTTATTAGCTTTTTTTTTAATAAACAATTTGTGCATGATATTATGACTTTAATGGAATGTTAGCAGAAGTGATAACTGACTTGCATTAATGAGCTATTGTTCATATATGGCGATTAATTGCATAACACCTGTGATAGCATATTACTAAATAATGCTGTCGAGTCATGCTGAGGGAATAACTACTTTAATGATTGAGTGCGAAATCCCCTAGTGGAATACTCATGTAGGGAGCACCTTCAATGATTGCCCCTATACCAAATAGGAAATGGCTTTACACACACTATCTAACCATTCCCTTTCAAACAATGGCTGGCAATAGTCATTAGCATTATAGCGAATACAATAATCTCAAAACTACAAGTTCACTCTGATACAAGAGTGTATTACGTAACACTCGTCTATTCATAATGTCTACTGCAATAGAGCTACAGTCGTTAACAAAGTTTAAGCTTCCATCCCATAGTCAGGTACCCTGCGTCTCTGTACTGTGCTCCAGATACCTACAACACCACAGACTAGCATCAGCAGAAGCAGTGCAGCGGACATCGTAGTTGGCCACCAGTTCACCAAGGGTGCAAGTGACTCCTGTCTGCGATCAGACAGGGTTGCCTCAGTGTCTTTTTTGTGTTTTTCATCCACGAAAGGTGCAGCTCTATCCGCAAGACCAGTGGCAGGTAGTTTCAATTCACGCTTCTTGCGCATGGAGAGCACAGTGACAGGGAAGGTAGCGCTTGCTGTATTTATTCCATTGGACACCTGCAGCGTCACTGAATGAATGTTGGGGATTGTAGCGTTGTCAATATAGGACACAGTTCTTAGCACATTCTGGTAACTGATGGGAGTGGCAGGGAATTGCAGAACTAATTGTCGTGCAGTCACATTGTATGCTTTGGTTAATATAGCTGAGCTTCCTGTGTTTGCGCTTGCCTGATCCAGGCATTGTGGTACACAGTATGAAAAATAAGGTGGTGAGTTAGACGTTGAAATTGCAAAGCTAGACAATGTTCCGCCAATGTTTCGGTCATACATGTTGTGGGCAATGGAGCGAGCACCCACGGTTGCCACAGTCTGAGTACCAGGAGCCGGGCCTTCAATGTCAGCAATCAGGGGAAAATCTGGGTTGACGAAAAGACAGCAATGCAAATATGTACTAGTGATTTATTTTATACCTCACAGTGAAGTGTTTGTTTGCAAATTATTATTTTGAGTGTTACACAAACACCACCCTCATAAAATGCACACTGCTATTGATTCTTCGGTATGGAATGTTACATAAAATTTTAACATGCATACTGTAACTTCACAATGAGCATCAATATTGGCTTGCTATCATTTTCACACTTTCTATTTGGACTCTTACCTGTTGAAATTCCATTATTAGGGTAGTGTATTGTTGAACTAGTAAGTAGTACACCGTCCATGACACATGTCAATGTTCTTGCATAGTACAGGAACGACACAAAGTGGTACTTTCCATCTGAAGCATTGGTAAACAACTTGTACAGAACAACCACTTGGGCCTGGAGACCTGAATACCCTACTCGTTTCAAGGTTGTATGCAACACGTTCTTTGCAGTATCATAGTACACCGTTATGTATCTCTCAGTGCCATCAGGCTTTGAGTAAAAGAATATGAAGCCTGATTGGCCTGGATTGGCTTTGAACCAGAATGCAATGGTGAAACTGGAAATGACACCCTCAAAAGCACTTAAGTTACTAAGCACAGATGCATAACCAACACCAAATTGGTTTTGAAGGAAGAGGTTTCCATAACTGTCATTACTGATACTGACACCTGTTGTTGATGGGGAAACACTTTGCAGAAGTTCTGTGTAACTACCAAGATGGCAGATGGATGACATTTTCTTCACAACATTTGGTTCATCCTCACACATTTGGCCTGTAAGAGGGGATGTGAGAAGAGGAGAGGCACTATTGATGGTCACTGTAGCTGTCAGTATAGATTGGAGAGAGCTTGGGTCTGAAATCGAGATATTTGGAAACAATGTTGTGTGAACACCACTCTTGAGGAAAATGGTAGATGGCCCTTTGATCACTGGAATAGCTTCAGTCCGGGGCAAAACGTATATGTTTACGACAGCAGTTCCTGTCCTACTTGTTGGCAAGGACTCCACTGCATACACGTTTAGAGTAATGACAGTGGCTGTATCATGATCAAGAGGGTGTATCAGAGAGAGATATCCTGTGTTACTGTTAATGGTAACTGATGGGTTTGGGGTCATAGAATAGGCAAGGACAGCAGTGAATGGACCACCGGACACCATTGCGCTAACTTGAAGGAAATCAGGCACTGTTATGTACTCCAGTAGGCTCACATTGTAGACAGGTTTGTTGAACACTGGAGATGAAATAAGGGTAATCGCAACTACTGCTTCACTGCTGGCCAAATTTCTATGATCATACACCTGTATGGACACGTTCCTTGGAAGTTCAATATTCGTTTCAGCGCTACTTGTAACAAAGGTGACTCTGTACAAAGCTTGGCTCAATGGAATTGCATTGCTGCTCCCAGTAAGCACATATGCGTTGTTTCCAGTGGAAAGGAAACTGTATCCATCAAGAACTGGGAAAGTGAGTGTATCACTTGACCCAATCGGCAAATGCAGAACAAGCCCTGCTTTCAGCACTTGGTCTCCAGCGTCTGGGTCAGAAATGCTGATGTTGATATTGCTGAACAGTAAGCTTGGGACTCCCACCACAGCTATTGTGGATAGTGGCTGAGAGAAGGATATAGATGGTGGATAATTAGTACGTATTACCACAACTGTGACAGCAGAGCTGGTGGTGAACACTCCATCAGTGACATAGATGTTGAATGTGTACGATGCTTGTGTATAATAGTTAAGCACACTTGTGGTGACAAGGTTGAATAGCCCGTTTTGAGTTGAGGTAACTGCAAATGGCACTGAGGCTTGTATGGAGGTGGCAAATACAGTTGGGGCGGAGTCTGCATCCATTGTTCTTAGCAAGCCAAAAGTATATCCCACAGTCACGTTGTCTGTCACTGAAAATGTGTATGTTTGTTGGTCAAAATAGGGAGGTTGGTTATTAATGTCTTGTACAATGATAAGCAGGGTAGTTACGTTGCACCTAGTGGTATCAAAGTCGCATACTGTTATCACAACATCTCGTGTTGTTAGCTGAGGTTCAGTTTTGTTATTTACGTACACTATACGTCTCAATATCGCTGTGTAGTTAGTAAGAAGATCGTTGCCATATGTTAGCTGGGTTCCATTCTGGGATCCGTCATAAAGGTAATCATCATCGACTGCTCCTTTTAGTACGATAGTCATTTGGTGCAACACGGTGTTATCAACGTCTGCAATGAGGGCAGTAGGAGCTATACGAAGCGGACCGTTACCTTCTGTGAAGACCAAATTAGTATTTACTATTGTGACAGTGGGCGGACTGTCCACAGGGATGAGCGAGATGTTTACAGAAATCTGGTTGCTGTTGAGGATGCCATCATTGACCATGATAAGCAAAGTGTGAACAAGATCGAGTGTTGGCATACCGTTGTTATCGAGCAGAGGACTGTCGGCTGACACAAACTGCAGTGACTGCAGTGTGGTCTGATAGGCACTAAGGGTGGCAACTCCAATAAGACTGAGTACACCGGTAGTGCGGTTATAGATTGGGGTAATCCCAGAGGAAGGACTGACAGTGAGCATGTCTGCTGTAATGTCAGCACTTGTAAGGGTAACTTGAGCACTTGCGAGAGTTGTATTGTCAATGTCACTGATGTCGATTGATTGGAGCACAAATGTAGCAGAACTTCCCTCTAAATATGTCACAGCACTTGTGTTAGTGCTTAGTACAGGTGCATTGTCAACAGGATACACTGTAACAGATGTGTAGGACGGTGGAGAGTTACGAAGTCCATTGGTGCTGAACACTGTGAAACTGATATTGCGTACAAATGGATAGGAATATGTCAGTTTGGTGTTATTGTAGGTGATAGCTGCCAAAACAGGTTCGAAGTCTGTATAGATTCCAGGGCCTATGATACTGAGGGTACCAGTGTTATTACCTGAAACTGTTATAAACCTGCTGCTTGGCCAGGCTGTCAAGTACTCTGAAGAATCGGGGCTATTTTCCAACTGGAGTGTGATATTACTGAAAGTACCATTGAGTCCTGAAGGGAGGGTCCGTAGAGTGCGCACACTGCTGGAAGTTACCACCACAGCGCCAAACCCTTCTGTGAATTGTGTTGTGTAAGAAATGCCCGAAACAGAGAGCCCATTCAAGTCGATGATAGGAAGGGCAGTATCACTGGACACAAGGCGTATAGATCCAGTGGTGGTCGAGGAGATAGCGCTGGTGCCTCCTACCTCTGTTACTGTGAATGTCAGCACACGGTCTGGCAAAAAGGTAGGCGAGTAATACGTGTTGAGATAGGTGGTCTGCTGGAGGACCTGCATCACATCAGAGACAGGGATGATAGTCATGATGGGAGTTAGTTTGAAGGAGAGTGGGGATGTTACCGTAGACTTTGTGGTGGTTGGTAAAGAGGTGGGTGGTTGTATGGACTCTGTTCCACAAGTACAAAAGTTTGATATTTCTGGAGCAGTAAGTGCGCGATTGTAGTAGTAAAGGCCAGAGAGTGTACCACCAAATCGTCCTAACGGAACAGATCTGGGCACAGGCTGACCCAGGAATAGGTCATATTGTATGCTTGGCTTTATCACAGTTCCAGCAAGCGGCTTAGAGAAATAAAATGCACAGTCCACATAAACTTCTAAGGTTGTAGAGCGTATCACGACAACAACATGCCTGAATGCACTACCAAAAAACTTGTCAGTGGTAGCGGTACCACTGCTTACAGTATCGTACATTGAATTGCCATATTTGTAAGAAAATTGCATATCATTTCGTCTTATCCACAGGCCCAATTCTAGTTTCACTGTTGAAATTGTAGCTGGAGTTGCACTAGTTGTATTGGAAATAGCAAAGATATACCCCTCATTTGTTATGTTCACAAGAAATGAGAATGAGAAGTCTCCAGAACTGAAGTTCTGTGGCAAGCTAGATCGGAGAACTTTTCCATAACCATCATTAGTATTATTTACAGCCCTTTCCAAGTTGACAGCAGAGCAGTTTGCTGGACCCAGAGTACGATTGCTGTACAGCCCAGTAAAATTAGCCAGTGAAAGAATGTTGGTTGCGATGCTGGTCAGACCAGCCTGCTGAACACGCACATCTTGACATATGTAAACGCACGCGGCACTATCAGCTGGGTATGGTGTAAGGGTGACTGTGACTGAGGAGATGGATGAACCAGAAATGTCAAGGTCTGTTATGCGCATGGCAGGGCCAATAGACTGTGCAGTACTATTGGATTGTACAACATATAGTGCTGGTGTAAGTTGGTTTACCATTGCAGGGTTATCGTTGATGTCTATGAGCTGGAAAAACACAATTGTTGAGGAGGAAAGCGGAGGTGTTCCTTGATCAGTGACAATCACATTGATACTGTAGGACAGCTGGTCTAAAGCTGTCAGCATAACAGTGGATGTGATCACTCCTGTTATGGGGTCTATTGCAAACTTTGACTGATAGTTCTGTAACGCAAAGGTGAATACATTGTTAGGGGAAGTGATGTCAGAGTCAGTTGCAGTAACAGTGAAGATCACCCTTGGGGGCGTTTGTAGTTCAGACTGGAGTGGTGCATTATAGGGTAATGAACCAGTAAATGTGGGAGCATAATCATTAATATCGTTCACTGTGACATTAACACTGATCTGGGCTGAGCGCGATGGAATTCCCAGGTCTGCAGCTTGGACCACGATGCTAAAGAACACTGCTGACTCCGCACTCATTCCGTTTGGTGCAGTCAACAAGCCAGTGTTAAGGTCGATGGAGAAAGGGTTGTAACCACTGACTACAGCACCAAGGTATGACACTGCCTTCACAGATGCAATTGAGTATGTCACCTGACCCTCCAGGCCAGTGTCCCTGTCAGTTGCAAGCAGCTTTCCAATCGTTATTGGGTTGGTGCCTTCATTAAAACTGAATAGCAGAGAGCTAGAAACATTCAGAAACACTGGTGTGTTGTTATTTGGAGGGGCTATCACTACCTGAACACAAGAAGCACTGCTGAATAGAAGAGATTGGTCTGCCACTTGAATGCAAATTACACGTGGTGGTGAGATTGTTGGATTAGGTGCTTTGTTGTTGTAGCGTAGAGTCCCAATGATGGACAAGGCAATAGTTGAATTAACCCCTGGATCTTTAAATAAAACATTATAGTACACACCTCCAGCATTGTTGGTGGATGGTCCAACTGATACGTTGACGTATGGTCCAGAATTAGATAATTCTATTATCTCATTGTTTGGTCCATCCTGGATATTCACAATGGTGATCTGAAGCATCCTGAAAATAGTGCTGTCCACATCAGTCAGGGATACTGGCTGGACAAAAGCCGTTGGAATATTGCTTACTGCTCTGTTGGTAGTATCAGTAACAACTAACACAGGCGGGTCATTGATGAGTTGAATCGCGATATAGGAGTATGCAGCACTGGATTGTGCTCCACTCAGGCTCAAACCTGATGGGCTCACATGTGCAAAAGAATCAGCCACAGTGGATATTGAACGAGACAGCACAGTGGGAACACCATAATTACAATACTGTACCTTCAGCAGCTCTTGTAGGACAAAGCTGATAGTTTTATCCTGGGTGAAGTAGAGAATCACCAAGTTATTCTGTACGTAGGAGGCGGTGGAGCCTGAGTACACAATGCGCTCCAGGGCTGAGCTCAATCCTCTAGCAGTAATGTAAATAGCCTGAATTCCAAGAGTACCTCCAACTAGTGCAATTTGAGCATTTTGACTTGCCACTTGCACACAGCTGCCCTTTTCAACAAAGGTTACATTGTAGTTTGGTACACCTGGGCCACCTAGATACAAAACAGGGGGGTAGCTGTACTGCATGATTGAAACAAGAACATATGCAGGTTGACTCCTGGCTCCTCCTTCATCCAACACAGTCACTTTTACAATCCTGGTGTAAAGGTTAGAAGGGTTGTCAACAGGGTTGCTGTAACTCACCAGATGAAGTGCTGCCAAGGCATTGTTTCTGGTGAGCATACCTGTAATGTTGAGGCTTTTGCCATCAGGACTGTATGACACCAGCGAACCATTAGATAGGGTGCCTGTCACTATCACACTTTCACTTGTACCATCTATCTGGGTCACCAGAGAAACAGCAATCTCAGTGATATAGGAGCTGTCTGGATCTGTGATGCTCTGAGAGGTATCTCTGAGCAGCTGGACAGACCTCATGGGTTTTACTAATGTTTGTGTGATATTGACATTTGCAGGATCATTTGTGTTCATATCAAGAACAGGAGGGTGGTCTGTGTGGACCATGTTCATGGTGGTCTGTGATAAAGGGTTGTTGATGTGCAAACCTCTATTGTCGTACACCTTAAATGTGATAGTTCGGTTGGCAAGAATAAGAGGATCCTGCAAGTTGACATATCGAAGGGTCTGCAGGACATCCATAAATGCACTCGGGTACCGCCCTGCAGGGTCTGAAGACATGATCGTCAGTGATGAGTTATTGGGAACAGAAAAGTTGAACAGAAGGTTGGGAACGAATGATATTGACTCATACGTTGGATTACTGTTGTAAAGGTTGATCTCTATCTTCTGCATTGTGAAGTACCCACTATCTCGGTCATAGAGCATAGCATCAGGGCTTAGAAGGGCCTGTCCTGACGATAGCTCATGAAACGTGGTATAGTAGTCTACACCAGGGACAAGAGGGCCGTTCAAATCAAGAATAGGGAGCGTATTCTGGTCCAGTATCATCTGCAGGGTGCGTACGGCAATGGGTCCAGGCAAATGTCTGCTATCGTACACGGAGACAAAGATTCCCCTTGGCAGGAGATTTGGCTCCAGCAGACTGTTGTCATACTGTACATAATTCAGTGTGGTTTGCATTGCAGACAGCCCATCTGCCAGAGGACCCGAGTACTGGATTGTAACAGAGTGTGCACGTGCACCAATACTGACTGTGATATTGGGTGCACTAGCAGTGACATTTAGTGATTCGCCACAGGTGTAGACACAGAACACATCCTCCATCTTAACACCAGAGCTGCACAGGTACACTTCGGACAGTTGGCCTGAGTCCGAGGGTCCCAGTCTGACATGAAGCGTGCCGGCCAGAGTGTATGTGGCACTACCGCGAACCACCTCCGTGCCATCGAGGTAGAGGATGAGCTGACTATTCTGCCTAACAAGAACCACATGGTGCCACTGCTCATCTGCGACGTGGGTCGTAGTGTAGCTCAGCCATGTTTGGCTTGCACTTGTTACGTACAGCCCAGTGGCATCAGCCCTCACAGCAAGTTGTGACACACCATCGTCTCCCACCAGTTGGAAGACGTACAACGGTGCACCCTGGAGAAGGACCCAGGCACTCACTGAGAAGTTTGTTGTGAACTGAGATGCAGGGTAGCTTGTTGCGCTGGTCACGTAAGATGCCGACTGCAGAGACAGTGTACCATTCTGGAGTGCTGCACTAGTGTTGGAAGGCACAACGCTACTTGTTTGAAGAATGTACTGGCAGGTGTTCACATTGCAAAGCGCGTAGGGGTTGTTGTCGTAGAGGAAGCTGTAGTTGGCATGGTCGCACACACCGTTGAAGATATAAGGACTTGAATCTGTGGGAGAAGTGTGGAGCTCAACTTTAACCTGTGTGAGAGGGTACACTGAAGGGCCCAGGATATCTACGATGCTCAGGCCTTGGGTAACATTTATTTCAGGACCCAATTCATCAAAAGTCAGAGTTGATTGAAGTGGTGTCACATAAGGTCTAAATCGATTAGTGTTGTCAATTGTGATAACTACAGACGCTGTACCACTCAAGCCAGTTGGATCAGTAGCTACTACACTGAAGTTGTACTTTGTCACCGAGTTATCCAGAGGAAGTCCTGTTGTCATTATCACACCTGACACCTGCACTATCTCAAAGTTTGGTTGAGGTGGGCTTAGATGCAAGACCACTTCGTCCAGTGGCGTATCGGAGTCGGAGACTACAGTGGTTAGGAGGGCCTGGTTAGACCCAAAGTTCTCGCTGATAGAGACTGTGTACGCATTGGGAACAAATTGGGGAGCAGCCACATTCACTATTGCTATGAAGATGGTACCATTGGCGCTGCATTGCTGTGGAGTGCCACTGTCACACCCAAAGTAAGGGAAAGTGAAATTCTTGAATACTCCTGTTGGAATGATCGTGCTGATCTGCAGGCTACCACTGCTGCTGAAGGCAAAATACTGTTGGCCATTGCCAGAGAAGTAGAAAGTGACATCACCATCCACTCCTGAGTCATAGTCCAAAGCATATGCCTTAGTGACCAGGTGACCAACTGGTGCTCCCTCTGGAATAGACCCTGTGAGGTTTACAGGAAACAGCAGCACTGGGACGTTGTCATTGATTTCGCCCACGCTGAGAGTAACGAAGGAGGTGTTACTTATCTGCATGTAGGGGAGGTTGTACCGACCTACACCAACCACCATGTTGAAAGCTGTCGTGTCTTCATAGTCAAAGTAGTCTGAGGGTGTGTAGAAGTACCCAGTGTCATTGATGCTAATCACTTTGAACCCAGTGTCATATGGCAAAACATAAAGAATCGAGAAATTAAATATGTTGTTGGATGGGTTTAAGTCACGGTCAATGGCCTTTATTGAAAAAGCAAGTACGCCCAGGCTGTTCTCTGGAGCACTGAACACATAGTTTTGACTTAAGAAGATGGGATTGGAGTCAATGAGATAGAATGTGTAGTCAACTGCAGTAGATAAAGAGGGAGAACCATGGTCACTGATGACAGCAGTTACAATAAATGTTAGTGGTGTGCTTGAGGTAAGGAAGAAATCTACCAGAGCAAATATGACACCTGTTGTTCTGTTCACAGCAAAATTGCTATTTTGAACAGTGAAGTCAAGCAAAGCATTGTTGTCTGTGTCATAGTCTGTGGCATTTATAGACAACACTGCAGTACCAGCCTGTGTGCCATCCAAGATGGTCGCTGTGAGCGGAGGGTAAGCCAGTGGTGCATTGTCATTGACATCGATGAGGACAAGGGTAAGATTGACTGTGGTGGTGAGAGAAGGGAATGGAGGATTTCCCACGCTTGTAGCAACAACTTGTATGGTTCTGGTGGGTTGCCCTCCCGTGGCAGGGTCCCTGTCAAGCCGAGCAGTGCTTGTGAGTGTTCCTGTTTGACTGATGGTAAAACCAGGTGTGAGAACAGAATAGCTAATGACTATGCCATCACTGCCACTGAAGTATAGAAATACAGAGAATGGCGTCTCTTCCAAAGCATACAAGGTTTGGTTTCCATGGTAAACAGGGGGATACATGTTGCTGGGAATAAGGAACACCGTGATAGTCTGTGTTGTGTTTAGATAAGCATCAGCTGCAACAACTCCCACATAATAGACCGTTTGGTTTGCCCGGAATAGCTTCTGTGCTGTATACAGGCTTCCATTGTTTGGGTTGATGTAAAACAGGCCTTGGGAGTTGTTCAGTAGACTGTAAGTGACTGTGTTGAATGGCGGCAAGTCATTATCGTATGCTGTCACCGTGACGACAAGGGCTCCAGCAATACCCTCTGGCACATTTGCAACAGAAGAGGAGTTGATAATTGGAGCGTACCTATTTACGTACTGCACCTGAATGGAGACATTGCCATATGTGCATAGCGAGCCAAGGTCACAGACTGCAATTACAAGCAAGTATGAACTGACTTTTATGTAGTCTAAAGCTTGGCAGACATAAATACAGCCACCAGTCTGGTTCATCACAAAAGGATTGGTAGCTGTGCAGCTCTCCGTCACAAAATTGAATCGCAGCACTTGGTTTAGGCCTGTGTCTTGATCGATTGCAGACAAGCAATCAATTTTGGTTCCAATAGAGGCTGTTTCGAAAACCGTAAAGTTGTTTAGTGAAGTGATTTGAGGGTAGTAGTCATTGCTGTCAAGCACATACAAAATGAAGGTGAAAATAGTACATTTCTTCATTGCCCCTACTGTAGTGCAGACTGATATAGGGAATGCATAAAATGATTCTGACTCGTAGTCAAGTTCACGGCATAGAGATAGCCATCCAGAATCTGGGTCTATGGTAACCGGTACAGTCTCATTGCATGTCGGATCTCCAGCTATGTTGTGCTGGATAGAGAATCCAAGCGTCCCTGAATCCAAATTGTTTGCACTAATTCTATAGAACATTGTTTCAACTGTGAAGTTCTCCAGCAACATGTAGGTGGGTATGGATGTTATGATAGGTGCGTGCACGACGTTGATGGCCAAAGTGAAGTTTGCAGTTAGGACTTTGTCCCCGGTGATATCGGGAGGGTTAATGGCAGTGATTGTAAGCACTACTGCTCTCTGAGACAGCAGTGCAGTGCTGTTGGAAACGATAACACTACTCCCAACGATAGCAAATGTGGAGCTCACAGGGTTGGCTATTGTGTAATTGACCTCAGAATTGAGAGGTGCATCCGCGTCAGTGGTGGCCAGCGTGTACACAACGGTTCCAGCAACCAACGCCTCGTCAATGGTGATGGCATCGCTGCTTCGAGGGAACACCGGTGGGAAGGTATTGCGCGGGTTGATGTTGACAACTAGAACGACATCAGCATACAGTGTAGTGTCAGTTGGTGTGGCTGGAGGGTTGGTTGCCCTCACACCCAAAATGTAGCTGGTTATTGCATTGTAGTTGAGGGGTGGTGTTCCTGTATAACGAACCTCATTTCCATTAGTAATGGCAAATGGGGCAATGGTGATATTTGTGAAGGAATAGGTTACCATGGAGTTGGCAAGCGAGTCTGCATCGGTGGTCACTAGGGCTGTCACACTGTAGCCAGGGCTGGAGTTCTCATCCATAGAAACCACGATCGGATCACTAGAAAAGATGGGAGGATTATCGTTCAGATCAATGATGTTGACAGTGATGGTCGTGAGGTTTGAACACGGCATATCGGCACAAGCAACCACGCCAAAATTGTACACCGTTGTATTCTCGTAGTCAAGTATTACACATGAGTAGAGGCACCCAGTGGTGGTGTTGATTCTGAAGGGCGTATAGCCAGTGCAGACCTGGGGAGACGATTGGGACTGAATATAGTAGCTGATTGGTCTGCTGTTCCCAACAGCTGCATTAATACACCCGATCTGAGTTCCAGAGGGACTGCCTTCGTACACTGAAAACTGTGTTGGGGGTGCAATAATTGGAGTGATGTCAGAAATATCTAGCACAGTAATGACCACGCTTGCATTTGCAGTCTGGTTTGCATCATTGGCTAGGGCAGGTGGGTTGAATGCCTGCACATTTAGCGTGTACACCCTGCGCTTATTTGCAAAAAGGAGGTTGGGGTCAGAAACATATATTACACCTGTGTTACTATTGATGGCAAAAGGTGTTCCAATGGTCAAAATAGAGTAGTACACAATGGAGTTAGCTGGTGAGTCAAGGTCAGTTGTAGAGACAGTCAGAATGGTCTGGTTAATTGGGGCATTATCAAGCATCGTTGCATAATACGCTGGTTCAGAGAACACAGGCGGATTGACATTCACATCAATCACAGTCACAGACACATTAGCAGAGCTGCAGAGCAAACCTGGTGGAGCTGTTGTGTCACAAACCGTGAAGCTCGCGTTGTACACACCGTAGTTTAGTGGTTGGCACGTGGTGATAACCCCGGTGGTGCTGCTCACCTGGAATGGCTGAGAGGGGGAGCAGGTGCTATCCAGAGCATATGACAGGTGGGCACCAGGGCGACCAGTGGCACTGATGTTACCAACGACTGTTCCCGGCACGACGTTCTTTTGTATTGCAGAGAAGGTCACAGTTATAAGTGGTTTCTGCAAAGTTGCGTTGGAACGAGTGACTTCAACTGTATAATTAGCCTCATCACTATAGGTGATGATGGTGATTGGATCAAGATAGCCCGTGTCAGTAACAGTCACTGTGAAGAAGTACAGTAGCTTGTCTGTCAGGAGATCAACAGGCCTGCAGAACGACAGATGGCCAGTAGTAGCAGATATGCTGATTGGGAAGTAAGTTTGGTCCATTGTGCTGATGCCAGCAACATTGCAGCCGCTAAAATTTTGGTAGTTAGTCCCTGGGATGCTCACGTAGAACTTGTAGAGTGAGCTGGAGTCTTGATCAGTGATGTTCACCTGGGCAAATGGGGCAGTGTCGGATGTCCACGAGCCGTTAACTGCGACGTAGAATGGAGGTTGGAGGGTCGGTGGGGAGTCGTCGATGCCTAGGATCGGAAGCACCAGTGTGGCTGTTGCAGTAAAGACAGTGCCATTGAAGTCTGGACCACTGATTGCGTATACAGTCAGGGTGTAATTGTTGCCTGCTTGCACCCTTGTAATCGTCCCTGTTATACTCAGCTGACCTGTCACTGGATCAATAGCAAAGGGAACAGAGGGTGTGGCCAGAGTGTAACGTATGTTTTCATAGGGGTCCTTATCTGTGGCAGAGAAATTGTACACTTGGACGCCAGCGCAGCTCTCGAGGTATGTTCTATTACAGTGTTTCTCGTAGTAGGGAGGGGTCACAATGTAACTGATATCGAACACGGGTGGATACTGGTTAACTAAGAGGAGGTTAATTATAGCCTCCGTTGTGTTGGTTTGTACACCTGTGAGGCCGGGTGCAGGGTCGTTCACTGCCACAATGCTGAAGGTGAAAATGAGCGGCTGTTGCCAAGAGCGGAGAAGGAAAGAGTTGCACATGACAATGCTGGAGCCATTTTGGCAGAAAGGAGTTGAAGATGTGTTGTAAACCGTATAGGTCACCTGACTGTTTATAGGAGAATCAAGGTCTGTGGTGGTAATGGTTAGAACAACAGTTCCATTTTGAGCAGTGTTAAGGACATTGGCTCTGTAAGGATTCTGAGAGAAGTGTGGGGCGTTGTTGTTCTCATCCAGAATTTGGATTTGAACCACTGCACTGCTTGTTTGGGTGTTGCCTTCAGGTGATGTGTGCACAACACGAATGGAAAGTGCATAGTTTTGTGTGGTCTCATAATTGAGTGGTCCATTGACCCCCACAGTTCCATTTGGAGTGACAGAGAATGGCACGCCAACTGTGTTCAGGGAAAAGCTGAACCCATTTCCTGTAGCAATTGTGTCGTTTATCACCAGAACAACAGTGCCAATGAGAGCCTTTTCACTAACACTGCCACTAAATGGAGACCCCCTCAGCACAGAGGGCAGAATTAAAGTGACAGTGATTGATACTGTTGTGCTTCCTGGCAGTGGGGGTAAGTCGAGACTGATACTGTAGGCCTCTACAGTCAAAATATACTGGCTCACTACCTTGGCATTCAATGGGCCGCCAGATAAAACCAGCCGACCTGTCGTGGAGTTAACAGTAAAGATTCCACCACTTGGAGTGGCAGAGACAAGTCTATATCTGATTGCCGTTGGGTCGATAAGGTCCTGTAGACCATTGGCTTCATAAGCAACAAAGGTTTCTAGCAAGTAGCCTTGTTGAACATTTTCCAGAACAGTGACGTTAGATCCGGTCAGGGCAAGCCTTGTTTGTGGGACAGGTACCACATGGACATTGATCACAGTGTAATTAGCAAGTGGAGGAGTTCCTCTGTCACTGATGTAGACAACGATAAGGTAGTAGTTGAGGATGGATGCATTCAGAGCCCTGCTGGTGGTCATCAGACCCGTGCTGCTCACGCGAAAATCTTCCACCCCAATCCCAAGTGGGAGGTACGTCAGCTCTGCGTTTGTTCCCTCATCAGCGTCAGTGGCCACGATCTGCACCACTGTCCTGTTCACAATACCTTCATACACATTGACTGTGTACAGGTGCGAGACCTGAGGGGCATTGTCGTTCACATCCTCCACCCTGATGTACAGGGTTTTGTGCGCAATAACCGCAGGGGGTGCTGTGATTCTGTGGGCGCTCACAGTGAGGGAGTAGTACGGAACTCTTTCTCTGTCCAAGTTTATCTTTGGGTATACCTGCCCGCCTATGCGTGTAATGCCGAACGCAATGGATGCAGAGTCGTTGACAACTCCAAATTCAATTTCAGTTACAGATGGTATAGATCCATTACGGTTTGTTACATTCACCTGATAGACTGGCCATATAAACTTTGGTAATATGGGCACATTCTCTTGAATATTGAAGGCTGGTGTAGGGAAATTTGGTGCGTTAATTATCACAATACCATTGTTTTGGATTTGTATGTGGGCAACAGCCTGCAAGTTAATTTTTTCACCATCAAAGGTGGTTACGTTGATGAGCCTGATCTGATTAATGGATCCTCCATTTTCTAGCAAGTACTTATAGCCAAGGTATCCGAGAAGGGTGTAATATCGCAGTACTGTGCTGTTTGTTTGGTACTGGAATCTGTATGCCTTTCGGCCATTCCCAGAACAAAATATAGTGACAGACAGGTCACTGCAGAGATCAATTGGACTATGGCATGCCCCAAAGAGTGAGTCATCGCACACCAAGTCACTCTCACTCACCATCTGGCCGTCATGTGTACAACCTCTGGGATCTAGTGCCTTGGACAGGTTAGCTGGCACACAAGGGTAGGCCACAGCATCATTCACTTGGGTTGTTGAAAAAACAAACTCTAGTTGCAGGTAATCGAGGACAGGCGAGTCCACATCTTCAAGGATGTAGCCTGCATACGACTGTTCACCAGTCAAAGGGAACCCCAAGAGATCGTCCACAGGAGCCTCACCCGGAGCCTCACCCAAGGGGATGAAGTTGGTGAGGTTCTTCTTCAGCGCCTCATTCAAGATGCTGACCACATGAATGGGGGGTCCACCCTGAGAGTAAATTACGGAGTAGTCCCTGCCTGATCGACCTAGGTCAAGATCAATGAACGGTGGATTGTCGTACTGTTTCACAGTGATGGTGACAGAGGGTATTGCCACATTGCTGACTCCCTGTGTGTCAGTTACAGACACTGATACTTGGCAAATTCCAGGTGTAGCTGTGTCTGCAACAAAGAATGTGATTGCACGAATCACATGCTCAAATATAATTGCATCACGACAGTCAGCAAAAGTAGTGGTTAAATTATACTCAACTCCATTGGGTAGCAACTTCGTGGCAAGCCTGATGTCGCTAAATCCTGATCCAAATGCAAGGGATGAGGATGGACATGTGGCTGATTGCCCCGTGAGCACAAGCTGTGCTGAGCAAATTGCCAAGCCACTCGGATCAGTTACGTTAGCTGCAGGTGCAATGCTGACAGCCGGTTCCGTCAGTGTGTAAGTCACCTGGCTATCTATGCCCAATTTATTACTGCCATTCAGGTCCACTAATGGAGGTGAGGTGGTGTTTGTCACTATCACCGTGACGATAGAGATTCCCACACCCTCCAAGTTTGATGCCACCACAGTGATCCGCCTCTGGTTATTAGTGGGCGGGGCTCGAACGTTGGAATAGCGAAGATTGTTCAGGGCAGCAGAATACTCATCGAGTGTTGCGGTGCCATTCAGTAGTAGGACTCCTGTGTATGGATCAAATGGGATGACACCTATATTTGGAGAGATGGGTCCAGATAGCAGAACTGATTCAAAATCTCTATCGCTTCTTGGCGATACAAGTTGCCCTGTGCTGGTGTATTCAGTGATCGTGAGGACTAGCGACGAGAGAGTTGAACTGTCGCAGTCACTTATGTATGCTGTGACGTCACGGGGCACCAAGGAGACAGTGGTTGCAGAATTAGTCAAGTACACAATGCCATCGATTGAGGACGATCCACCAAGGTGGACAATTGGAGGATCATTTATACTTTCTACAGATAACGTGGTAAAGGAAGTTGTTGAATTCTCAACATTCATGGCAAAGATTTTAAACTCTATGAGCCTCACACCACCTATTAAGTTACATCCTTTCACATTCGAATATCGCAGCTTCTTTAGGTCATTTTGGAGTCCTGTTTGATTACCTTGCAACGCAAGTGTACAACTAGTGGAATTGTAGCTCTGAACAAGAGTCGATGGACTTTGCAATGACAATGAGTCCTCAGACAAGATGCAACCTGCAACAATCTGCACAATGACCTGATATGATGTGGAAATGGGATAATCATTGTCTACAATCAGAACGAAATTAGAAGTGAGAGCCACTTGGCTGGTATTTCCCTCGATAAACCGAGTACTGAAGTTTCTGGCAGGGCTGTTGAGGTATATGATCGGGACAAAATCATCGACTGGGGTGATCATGACGATGACCTGACCACTCGCTGATGGGCAGGTTAGCATTGCAGGGGCTAGGATGGTGAAGAGCACCCCTACGAGCAGGGTTGATGGTTCAGGAGCATAATCCTCAAAGACCACGCTCCTCAGCGCTGTTTGGAAGTCTTGCGGGGTAGCAGGACCATGGAGAGTGAGCGTGCCATTGCCCCCACTCTGTGTGATGGATGGAGGAAGCTGTGTGGCTTGTAAGTGGCAGTTGAGACACAGCGATGGATCACTGATTGCAATGGTTGCACCTAGCAGTAGAGGATAGATGTCAGCATCTGTGACATTCAGTCCAGCATCGATTATGTAGGCACCGCCATGCTCCAAGTACGAGAGGGTCATCACCGACAAGGAGAGCACGGGGCACTGGTCGTTCACAACATGGACAGCGATGAAAGTGTACGCAGGAGCGCTCAAGACGGTCCCTCCTCCGATTTCAAACTGCAGCTGCCTCGTGTGGTTGCTGGGTTCGTTGTTTGCCACCTGGAATGCAAGCATTGTGATGAACCACTTCCACTGGTCCAAAGTAAGGTTGCCGGCATAGTGATAAGCTACGCATGCTTGGCCGATTCGAGTGGAACTCTCGGTGACGATGAGGGAGGTCATGGCAGACATGTTGACAGAAATCAGCTGGTCTAACGAATCTTCAGCAAAGCTTGGTAGGACACACGTGCCTCCAATGGCAGTGATGTTTACGTACAAATCCGTGAGAAAATTGCTGTCTGTGTCTTCGAGGATTGGGTTGCTCGCCACAGAAACAGGAGGGCTGTTCTCAGTGTAGCTGGTGTAGTAGTCCTTTGATGCTGTGGTGAGATTGAGGGTCGGGGGGTGATCAACGTAAGTGACAGTGAGAGTGGCTGAGCCTTGAGAAAGGCTGTAGGCTGTGGTCAGGCTCACGTCCACACCCTGTGTCCCTGGTACGAGACCATTTGAGTAATCCCAAGCATAGTAGACAAGTGTTGCCTCTCCGTACCACTGCAAGGAAGGGTGGAATCGGAGAAGGGAGTAAGGCCCAACCAGGGTTGCTGCACTGTTTGACACACTGCCAAGAGACGCGTAAGAAGCGTTTGCAGAACTGAAGCGCTCTGCAGGTTTCTCCACGAATGAAATTGCTACTTGCAACCAGAGTGTATCGGTGAGGAGAAGACTGGCATTGGCAATGCCCAGATTCAGAACTGAGAAACTAAAGCCACTGATAAAATCAGTTGTGACATCAACCATAGCACCATTGGCAAGCTGCAAGCTGGCTGCGGTTACGTTGGCTACGCTAGAAGAGACCCGGTTGAAGACAGCCACACCCTGTGGTGACACACTAAGAGTGACTTTGGACACCCATTGTGAATTCACTGAGCGCTGCACATCATTTTGACTCATCTGCCACTCCCCATTGCCACTGGTTGACGATATAGCTATGCCCTTGAGATCAGAGACATCTACGTCACTGATGGCGGGTCCAAACACATCCACCACAGGTTGACCCAAATTCTGCGTATCAGGAATGTCCTCAAAGATGGAGTTAAAGACAGCAGTGGGTGCAGTTATAACGGGCCTGTGGTTAACCCTCACCAGGGGAAGCACAAGGCTACCATTGGTGAACTCTGGACAGCTTGAGACGAGGACGCTGACATCAGCGCTGGATAGGGAACTGCTGAGGACAGACCCACCCGTTAGAGCAGCTACTGTGTCGTTTGTGAGCATTTCAAGTGAAGGTGGGAGCTGGTCACACACACTAAACAGGATGCTCCTCTCCAATGGAATTTCAAGTTTGTCTGCACCATTGTAGTATGTTAGGTTGGAAAGGAAGACTGAATACTGAAGGGCTGTGGCTGCTCCTACAATAGTCAGTAGATTGGTATTGGCACTATAGGCAAATTTGAAGTTAGTTGGTAGCGAGACAGACAGTGTTTCTGCTGCCATGTTTCCTGCGTTTTCAATGTGTACTGTTGCATAGTAAATAGGGAAGATGTCATGTTGCAATATGACTTTGGCAAACGTGATTGGTGGTGTTTGTTGATAGTAAACCCTTCCAGGAATACGAGTAACGTTCATGACAGGACGCTCATCGTTGATTGGTAGCAGGGTAACAACGATAGTAGCATTGCCAGTGAGAACTGGAGAATTTTTCAAGTCTAATGCGAAAACAGTGAAAACATAAAGTTGGCTGTCCACCTCGTAATCAAAAACTCTATTTGTCGTTATGAGACCAGTGGATGCATTGACTCTGAAGTAGGTTGAGTCGCTCAAGTAGGTAAGCTCGTTACCTGTTAGACTCGTGAAACTCACTTGTACCACACTGGTGCCTAGAGGCATCTGCTCATTGACTGATACATTGTAGATGGACTGGTTTGGAATTGGAGGGTACCTCACATTTGTGATGGATACATTGACGGTGAATGTAGAATTGTATTTTCCATCTGAGACTATCAGTGTAAGGTAGAAAACACGAGAGTCCACTGCGTAATCCAAAGCTCGATTAACAGACAGAATACCGGTGCTTGGATTTACAGCAAAGGTATTGTCCACATTGCCACTTGCGATAAAGAACTGGAACGTGGTGTAAGCTGCCCCATCTGGGTCACTGACACTTATGTTGAGGGGTGCGAGCTGTATGGGGGCTGATGAACCAAGGGTGGGGCTACAATCCACAGTAGATGGGGCCCAGCAGTTCACTGCAAAGGGAACACATTCCCACCTTATGTCAACCAACAGAATCATACACAATAATATTGCACACACTCTTTAAATGGATTAGCTATTATTGCATCAGGTATTTATGATCTGTCTTTTTAAACTTATTAAAATTAAAACAACAAAGTGTCAAGTAATTTCCCTAGATATAAAGACAGACTGCATGCAGCACTCGGGCCAAAATGAAGTAGGTAGTTTATACCATTTCACTCACTCAACCATAACTTAAAATTTCATAACTCACCTCCAAGCACGCAGTTGGCAGGACCAACCCTGACAAACACCTTCCCACCAACAGATAGAGTGTCAGAACTGAGCGGCGAAGATGGTGGCTTTGCCAGTGGACCATACAACACACTACACTGTCCATTGTAACCCGAGAGCATGTACAGTTGAGTGGCAGAGTAAGTGCTGGAGAGTGTACCCGCGTAGAATCCTCCCTGCTCCACCTTGCAGCTCCTGAAGTCACCAGGGAGGTTGTAGGTGTGATTCACTACAATGGAATCTCCACTGGTGAGGTTGCATTGCAAGTTTCCATCGGCTATTAACCCGTTCAGAGCCATCACGTATGAATCTGTGTAGAATGTGACTGTGTGATTTAAGACCTGCAGTGCGTCCAGGTTAAAGGCCGTGCTGAGACTGAGGTACCTAAGGTAGAGAAGAAATTGTGTAATGGCTGTACCTGCGGTGAAAGCAGACATTAGTGCGTACCGAGTTTTTGTGTCAGAATTGGGAGGACGACCAAATCTTCCAAGCAGGTCACTATTGGTGTCATCGGAAACTGGAACTGTGATGATGGGCTCCTGCAAATGAAAATTGATAGTAAGTAATAACAAAGGAATAAATGTGACATTAGTTAGTATGTAGCAGGTGAGAGAAACAGGCAAGAAAAATAGGGGGGGTCTCATTCAGTTTCTTTTATTTCTTTCTCTTTAATTAGAAGCATATCAAACTCACCAGTGTACTGTTGGTGACCCTCAAGTTAAATATCTGTGTCCATAGTGGATCAGCAGTTGTGTTCACACAATTCTCCCCATTGAGATAGGTTATTTCAGAAAGGTGCCAAGATAATCCGTTCACCACTAAGTACTGACAGAGCATTATGCTGTCTCCTGTACTCACTATTGACATGTCTGTAACTGCTCTCAAGTAGAAACCATCTTCAACTAGAGTCAGAAGACAGAGTTAATGTATGCACACTGAATCACAAGCACACATACACACACTCACGCATGCACACACACACACACTCACGCATGCATACTCACACTCACACACACACTCACGCATGCACACTCACGCATGCACACACACACACTCACGCATGCACACTCACACACACATACACACACACTCACACATACACACACACTCACGCATGCACACACACACACTCACGCATGCACACTTACACACACATACACACACACTCACGCATGCACACTCACACACACACTCACGCATGCACACACACACATACACACACACTCACGCATGCACACACATACACACACTCACACATACACACACACTCACGCATGCACACTCACACACACACTCACACATACACACACACTCACACACACACACATACACACACACTCACGCATGCACACACACACACACACATACACACATACACACACACTCACGCATACACACACATACACACATACACACACATTCAGCTTACTTGTTGGACTCCATTTAACTGCAGCAAATGTACTAACAAGGTCTCCTGGTATAGCAGTTTCAGGAACAAAGGCAACATATGTAGTTGGATCGGCAGTGGGTGGAAAATCGTTCACATTCAGAATGGAGATAGTCACACCAACGATAGATGATCTTGGCTGATCAGCAATAGGATGGTCCACAGCTACCACTGAAAATGTGTAAACAGCCTGCTTCAAGATGTTGAAAGTGGCATTGCTATAAATATATCCAGTGTTGCTATCAATGTAGAAGTTATTCCCTGAACTCTGGAGAGAATATGTGACCAGATTGTTACCATTGGGCACACCATTCAGGTCATATCCATAATCAGTGTCAGTTGCATGGACGTAAAGGATGGCTGTATTTGGGGGAAGACCCTCACTGATACTCCCTTCATAGCTGCTCAAATCAAAGGTTGGTGTCTGAGTGTTGTTGTCAGCAATAATGATGGTGATGGTGATGGAAGATGATGCATTGGCCAAGTGAAGAGGGGATGTGTTAGCATCAGTAACCATAACGTGGAAATGAAATACGCGAGAGCTAGGGCCATCATCGGCAGTAAGAGAACGTATGGACCTGATCAAGCCAGTGGATGAATTGATGGAAAAGAATAGGCCATCCCCAAGCAGTTGGTACAGAAGATATGGCTCCCAGTCAGGATCTGTAGCCAAAATGGTGTAGACACCAGAATTGGCAGGTGTCACCTCTGGGACGATGATCTGAGTGTTATTAGGTGTGAGGATGATCGGAGCCAGATTATCAGTATGCTGTACTTGGATGATCACAGTGGTGTTGGAGTACAGCACAGTGGGTTTCGGGTAATTGTCGCTCGCCTGTACCACAATAGAGAAGAAGGCCACCTGCTTTGCAGACACAACTGCAATCTGATACAGTTGACCTGTGGTGCTGTTGATTGAGAAGGAACTGGAGTACGAAGTGGTAGGAAGGATGGAGTACGTGACCTTGGAGACAAAGTCAGGCAGCGTGCTGTAGGGCACCTCATCTGGATCAATGGCTGCCACTGTCAGGATGGGGGTGGGAGGAGGGGGAGTGTCCTCAGTGACTGAAGCATGGTAGACAGCAGATGTGAAGGCTGGAGGGTAGGCATTGACGTAGAGTATCTCAATCGTTACAGTGGCACTGACTAGAAATTTGCTGTCCCTGGCTGAAACCACTACTTGAGTAAGGATGGTCAGAGATGGGTTGGTTCTGCTGATCAGGCCATTGATAATGAAGTCACCTGTCTGATTGTCAATCCCTACTAATGCTGGCACTAGATAAGCACTACCAGTGAGAGAATACAGAATGCTATCGAGCCTGTCTGGATCTACAGCACGAATTCCTGGAATACGAGTGCCTATCGGAGTATTTTCGTATATTTGAACCGTTGCCGTGGAATTCAAATCATTTATAAACACGGGTGGATAAAGGTTGAGGTTGATGACAGTGATGTTGATGGAACCATACACCATATAGTTTCCGGACACAGCTGTGATCTGCAGTGCATACGATGGTGAGCGCATTACGTAGCTGAGAGAATATGCAGTTAGCAGGTTAGCACTTAGCTTATCTGCACCAGATACTGTGAAATCAATGAAACCAAACGTGGGGGTTGCAACTGTGATTGAAAATATGGCCATGTTTTGATCTGCAGGAAGGTCCTCGTCAGTGACCCTTATGGTTCCAACGAGGCTGGCTACAGTGGCGTTCTCCAGCACAGAGAAGGAATAACCATTTGTCGGCACGAATACAGGAGGATGGTCATCGACTGGTACACTGACAACAGTGGTATATGCGGGAGGACTAGCAAGTCCAATTGAGTCAGCAACCACAAAAACTGCCTGGCGTGCACGTATATCGGCAATTTCAGCATTGGTATTGTTGTACGTAATCGACAGTAGAATAGTAAGGTAGGTCTCAATGGTGGCATTCCCTCTGAGGCTTAGAGTAGGGTATGCATAGTTGTATGTAAGAGACCCAGCTGCCACTAGCGTGGCATTCACGCCCAAAACCTCTGTTGGCCCAAAGCCATTGAGGAGGGTGACACTGAGGAGGGAGAGGGTGGTGTCATCATTATCAATGATGGACGCCTGGCTGGAAGCAAGAGGGATTGGGCCTCCTTCCTCAGTGAATGAGGCTGTGTAAGCTGATGCATTTGCACTGAGCTGAATATACGGTGGGCGCCTCAGACGGATGTAAGATATTAAGACAGACGCCATGTTACTTTGCAGGACCCCGTCGGAAACAAAGCACACTACTGTTCTGGTAGTGGTGTTTGGAGCTAGTGAGGTGCTGTTGTACTGGATGTAGCTGAGGGCCTGGGTGTAGTCAGGAGTGGTCCCCACTCCACTAATGTTCACGCCATGTCTGACATTCAGATAGGTCACCGACAGTGATGAGGGGAGGACACCATTGACCAGAAGGAACTCGCTGCTGCCATCAAAAGCCGCTGTCAACTGGCACACTAGGTAGGTCAAGTACGTACTGTCCACGTCTGTTATGCTGGCAGTGGACAAGCTCACCAGGTTCACAGGACCCTGCTGCTGCATGAAATTAATCGTGTTTCCACCTGTTGGTGCTAAGGTGTTCAAGCTGATGACAGGAGGATCAGGAACTGGTTGGAGCAAAATGTAGGCTGCACGCTCCACTGAAGGATTGAAGTTGTCCATGACTGTAAAGAGGATTGTCCTGGACAGGGGCCCGTACCGGCATGTGTAAAGGATATCATTGCAGGAGCTGAACTCATCTTCAGTGTTGCGGTACTGGATCCTTTGAAGCAGAAGGTAGACCTCAGTGATATTGTTAATGCTGCTGCCTGTCGGAATGATGGTCAGCTGGCCTGGAGTCATTGAGTAGGAAAAAGATGGTGGAAGGTTTGCTACTGATAACTGCTCTGCGCCCAAATTCGGACCATTTGCAATACGGATGATGATTTTAGTCACCAGCAGAGGAATAGGGTCAACCTCATAGATGTTTGGAATTGTTGTCAGTGTGACCGAAGTGTTGGAATTCTCCACAAAAGTTACTGGCGTGAGTGCGTCATAGCTTGCTAGGTCAGTGGCATTGAGATCTAGCACCAGAGGGTCGTCATTGATGCTGGCAACCAGTACTGTCACATTTGTTTGAACCGACCGGTCAAACATGTCAGAAGCCAATACCTGAAAGTTGAATGTAGCTGCTATGTCATAATCTGTCATGAAAAGGATTCTAATCTCTCCCGTCTGACTGTTTATGCTGAACTGAGATGTACCAAGGATAGTATAAGCAACAGCGATGTTGTAAGGGTTAATTGCTGTGACAGTTCCGATTGCAATATTGGGCATGTTGTTCTCCATAACACTAAATGTGAAGTTGCCATAAAAATGGATCCTGGTGTCCAGAATGGTCACGTTCACCTGTGCTGTGCTGTTGAGAGGACTTGGGTACACACCTTGGTCCACAGCCTGCACAGTCAGCCAGCAGTAGGGGGTGAGGAGGTAGTCGAGATTGGCTACCAAGAGGGAAGTTGAAGCTAGTGTGGTGGCAAAGTGTCCCTGACAGCCAGGAGGGGATACACTCATTATGTTCAGTTCCTTCAGTTGGCCAGTGCTTCCGGTGTCTGCATCAGTGATGTTGAAGGATACCAATGCTATCTGACTGGAGCGCTCTTGAACAGAGACTTTGTAAGAGGATCTATCAAAGACAGGGGGTGAGTAGTTGATATCGATGATGTTAACCGTCAGGGAGCAATTGGAGCACAGGGCTGGAGTGCCTGAGTCGCATATCTGCCCCACAATGCCATACACTTTAAGGGTTTGAGAGGAGACCGACTGCACAAGTGTGACCCTGCCGTTGGAGTTGACCTGTAGGAAGGCCAGCGCACCCCACGAGGCTGTGAACTGAAACTGTCCAAAGATCCCGATATCAGGATCAAACCCTGAGAAAGTAAACAGCGTGGTGTTGGGTGCCGTGGTGACCAGTACCCCAATGCTAGACAGACGCGGTGTGCAGACGGGTGCATTTGCATTTATGTTGATGATGGTGATGTTAGTGGAGGCAGTGAACAGTGGAGCTCCACCCCCAGAGTTAACCAGGAAGTCAACGTAACGGGGGTATGGGAGTGGCTCAGGCTCATCGTTGAAGTACCTCACGGTGGACAGAACTTGGAGGTAGAAGCTCACATCTGCTACAGCACTGAAGGTTATTTTCTTGAGGGCGTTATTGACCTCCACGGCAATGGGTACGTCCAGAAATGCCGACAAGGTGAGGCTCTCCTCCGCTACTGGATTCCGAATGCTGACCACCACCGACTGCAGGGTAGTCACTGTCGGGTCCACCACTTTTATCACACCAACCACCGATATCGGATTCGTCTGACTCTGGGTGAAGCTGGTGCTATAGTTCTGATTGGGTGAGTTCAGCACAAGCACAGTGCGCTGAATGCTCGGCAGGAGGTTCACGATGACAGAGGCACTCCCCTGAAGCACGTTGTCGCTCAGGGAAACAGTGATGTTTCTGCTACGTAGTATCGGGTAGCTGCTCACCGGCTTGAGGTTCACGTACCGCAAGGTACGAACGAGTTGGTTGTAAGCGGCTACAGTCGTAACCCCTGTGATGGTGAGGGTGGGGCCACTGCAGGGGGCGGGGCTGCACGTCACTCCGGGAGCTGCCGACAGGTTGACCGAGAGGTACTCATAACCCACATCAAACACCTGACTCAGCCATATGCTTGCCGAGACCAGAGTGAGATTGTCCGGGTCTTGAAGCGTAGCATCCGTGGCTACATATATGGCCGGACTACCTTCCACATAGGACACCACGCCCGTTGGGAAGGTCAGCACGGGAGGGTCGTCTACAGCAACAACCGTGACGTAAGTGTATGCCGGAGGCTGATTCGTATATTTTCCGTCGTAGATAGTGGATTGGATTGTTCTGACCCCGCCCACAGCTTCACCAGGAACGACATAAACGACACTGAGCAGTGCTGTGATGAAGTCGGCGTTTGTTGCGGACTGACCCACGGAGGTGAGGATGAGGGTTCGGGTCCCCTTCCCCGTGACTGTGAGTGTGGAGGGAGGGTTCTGGGTGAGGGTGAGGTACTCCTGAGACTCAGGCTGCAGAGGGTTGATGATGGTAACGGTCACTTGTGCTATGTAAGAACTGATGTCTTGATCATGGATGAATACTCTGGGATCGTAGATAGGTGCGTTTGGATTGGAGCCTTCCGTCAGTGCCGTATTGAAGTCAATCCCATCGACTAGGTTGCCATTGGCATCAAGTACTGGAGGAAACTGGTTGGAGAGTCCGGTAATTGTGACAGTGGCAGTACCTGTTGCTGGTGTCGAAGCAGTATCAGTAATCTGTTGGGAGGGGGGGGGGAGAGGGGGGAAGGTGAAGATGACACTGTAAAGCATTTTAGCACATGTTGCATACACATACCTTTAGAGTGATGATACGAGTTGAACCGGTTTCCTGAGGTGTTAGATATCCATTGTCCACATAGACTAAGCTCTGGAGGAAGTTTGTGTATTCAGAGGGACTGTTGGCTCCATTGAAGAAAAGTGTGCGTGAGACAGGGTTGTAGCTGGTTGTGATTTGCGGGGTACGGCCATCAGTGTATATATTGTTGTTGCAGGAGGCCAGGCAGCTGTAGGTTGCAGTGTTCATTAGAGGGGTGAAGTACAGCTGCCTGATGCCCCCCCTCAGAGTGTAACCTGGAGAACGTTTGCTGCTCCCTCCAATGCGCACATTGCATTGATGCTACTCCGGCCAGACTTGTTCAGGATTGGTGCTGGCATTGTGGTTCCCAGTGCTGTACCTGAACCTAAGGGCACTCTTACACCATTCTGGTTAGTATAATAGTATTCTGAGATGCTGTAAACCGTTCCATCCAATGTGAGTTGCATAATGGGATAATTCACTGAGAGGGTTACGTAGTGCCACATGCTATCTCTCATCCCACTTGGATGAATCGTAGCGTTGTACGTGAAGTCCACTTCAACTTCACTGCCCACACTGGTATCAGTGGCGGCACCAGGTATTGCAGCTCGTGCATAATAGACAGTAAACCGTGTGGTGGACCTCTCATAAAGGTGGAAGTAACGTACATTAGTGGTGTCTTCAAAGGTAAGCAAGTATACTGAGCCAGTAGGAATTGACTGAACCCACATAGAGATGGTAAAGCTGTTTGTAATGGCAAGAAGGCTGTTTCGTATGGAGCTGGCCACCAAAAGGTTGTATGTGAGGCTGCTTGTTCCATCGAAGTTGTACACAGTGTCACCACTGCATATGGTGGTGATGGGCGTGGGCCCTCCCGAGGTGGAGGTTGCACCTTGGAGGAGGTCGTAACTGTAGGCAAAGGAGGTGCCGCATAGAGAGAAGACAGTGCCGCACGTTGGAGCACACTCGCAGCATCCTGAAGTGAGTGGGAAAGCAATAGGCTACAAGGAGAGGGGTGGAAGTACGATAACCTCAAATGGAGACAGACACAACCAGGGTATTGTGTGTTTGAAACATTGCTTGTCTCTATTTACTCACTAATTTGTTTTTTTAAACTGAGAGATATGATCGAAGCTAGTATTTGGAATGGGGATAGTAACAAAAAAAATAAGAGAATATGCTATATCCAAATGTACGTAATGCATTTATTACCGGGTGGCTCACAATTGAAGGCAATGGTTTTAAATCGATATAACTCAGGTTTGAAATTAATTAACGGCTTGATTTATTTTTAATGCATTATAGTAGTTAGCTATGCAAATAATATTAATGCAATTAGATTTTTGCAACTGGTTAAGAAATTATATCAAAACCCTCATAAATCAACATATTCAAAGCCCTCTAGTATCAAGATTAAGGTTAGAGCTAATTTATTTTAATTATTATGCATAAGTAGCGCAAGATATGCAGTGGAGCAGGATTATTTCAAGTTACCAGGTTCAATAGTAAGTTAATATCATTATTCGTCTAAATTTTATTCAGGTTTAATATATATAATTTGAATTTGAATGTATAAACATCATTACAGAAAATGCACTTATTTATACAAACAACCATGCACAAAACTACCTGTAACCCTCAGCAGGTCCATCGTTGTGGCTACTGTATTGGAACGAGTGATGAAAGCACGAGCATTGGCTCAAACTAAGAGTAGACTTAGCCTGCCTTAGATGGAATTTAGCATGGTAGCCTGAGTGGAATTGGCTTGTGCCACAGGTTGTATTGCTAGTTAAGAGAAATACTGGAATATGTATATTAAATAAACATTCTATTAAGGCCACTATAAAATGAACACATTTGATTTGGTATTTAATTTATGAAGTCCATTAAAAGCATTGTCATCTTTAGTGTTTGAAGTTTGATTTGTTGTGTTGAATATTTACTAACAAAATGCATATCAAATGTAATAAATTTTCAAACCTTCAATTAATTAATTTGTCATACGTTATTTTATGTTTACATCTATTACAGATTTTAATAACATAGTTCCCTAACTTCCACACTGTATATCCATAAATTCATTTGAGTTAAAATCGTTGCCTTCATTTGCGAACATGAGTGTGCAGCAATTAGTACTGACAAAATTAATAATCACGTAATCGCAATGATTATTGGCAAGCAAAGTTGCGAAATGACTTACGGCTGTACCGTTGACTTGCGCCGTTAGAACAGCTGTGCCTCGGACGAGATTCGCCGTAGTGTCTTGAACGACCAGGGGTGCTCCGTTTGCCGCACTGCTCAGGTAGACGCTGTAATTCTTGGTGTCGAGCAGGATATTTACCGTGGAGCTTGCCGGAGTAACGAGAACGCCCACGACTGGGGTCACACTGACTGTGACGTTGACTCCGACCACATACACACCGTCTGTTACCAGAACCACGAATGTGTACGAGGACAGGGTAAGTACTCCAGCGGTGGACAGCGCACCGCTGGCGCTGTTTATTACAAAGTTGGACTGTGGGGTAGCGAATGAGTAAGTGAGAACATCTCCATCCAGGTCAACCGCGGACACTTGGCCCACAGATGGCGTAGAAAAGACGTAACTGTCCTGTTTAAAGTAAGGCCGATGGAGCACTACAACATTGACTGTGGCTGTACCAGTCTTGGGTGGATCGGTTAGAGGGCTGTCGGTGGCCAGTACCGTGAGGGTGAGCGTTCGCGCAGTTTCCGTGTTCACGACACTCGAGTTTTTGATCCGAATGACGCCCGTCTGCGGATCTATAACGAAGGCGTTCGGCGTGGGCTGCTGAATGGAGTACGTTAAGGGCCACCCGGCGGGGTCCACCGCGACGATATTCACGGCCAAAACGGTCCCGTCGGTGGTGTTCTGGAACAGGGTTGTGCTGTAACTCGACGCGCTGAACACCGGAGGGTACAAAGTTGGCGGGATAAGCACCAGATGGATCACAGAGGAGGGGCCGGCGCCCACAGCGTCACGCGCAGTGACGGTGATGTTGCGCGATGGTTGCGACAGGGAGCTTACGGACAAGTTGGCGTCGTATTTAACGGTGGACAAGAAGCTAAATTCGGACGGCAGCGATTGCAGAGTGATGCGTTCGAAGCTGTAGGTCACACCGTTGATAACGTTGACGACGAACCCTCCGGGAAGGTTGTACAATAGCTTCTCGCTACCCTGCGCTCCCTGAATCACAAAATCCACTCCTGTGACGTTGCTGTCGGGGTCGCTCACAATACTGCTCTCAATCGGATTGGTTACCAGCGAAACCTGCCGTTCGCCGTCTCCGACCACAAAATAGAAAGTCGCTTCGTTTCTACCACTTGCGAAGAGGTTCAACGAGGGTCTGATTCCCTGCGCATGTCCGATTCTTATGAGAGCAAGAGCCAGCAACACTGCGTTGAGCAGCGAGGCAGACATTGGAGTGCTCTTGGAGCTCAAGGTGTCCACCAGCTCGTCTGGAAATTCACGCGCCCACACAGAGAGAGAGAGGGAGAGACGCAAACATAAAGGTTTTTGATAGCACAGGCAAAAGAAGGAGGGGCTCGGAGCAAATGTTAACTGGAGGATGGCTAGGAGGGGGTGGGGCTGGGGGCGCGTGCAACTCAGCTCATTCGTGCTACAATTTACAACTTACAGATCAGATCAAATTCTTCTTATTGAGTATGTTGTGCCTCTTTCTCGCACGCTTGCTCGAGAGCGTATACGAGTGCAGGAAAGTAATAATTTCAAGTGGCGGGCGAGCAAGGAGTGAATTTAATTTACTTGTTTGTGCAAACTTGTATATATTCATTGTAACCTAGTAGATAACGTATCACGTGATCAGCGCCAACTTGCCTACTATTATTGTCTACTGAATGGAGGCGTTTTTGAAGCTAAGCGTTCGAAGTTCGAAAGGAACCGCACAGAAGAGCGCTGAAAAGCCGGAGCGCAAAAACATCCCATGGGTAGAAAAATAGTACGACAATTGCTTTATAAGATATCGATCGTATGGGTACTTGCCGCATCACGTGACTTCCCCCACCCCTTCTATATATAGCCGTCCTCACTCTGTGGATGACTTGGTTTATCAAGATGAAGTGGTGACAGTGCTTAAAAAGTGCCTACAGGGGGCAGATGTGAGGGAGAATCTATTGATTGTATAATACTTCAATCCAGTTGTACATCCACCCCAGGTACCAAACCTACTTTTCTATGGTCCCCCAGGCACTGGAAAGACATCTGCCATACTTGCAGTTTCTAGGCAACTATATGGGTGAGTGGCTCTACTTTATATTCTCACTAATCAGAATTTATTTGTGTTTTCATGCACACATACATACACACACAACACATGCATGCACATACACAACACACACACAACACACAATGTACACAACATACATATACACAACACACAATGTACACAACGTAAACATACACATCACACACACAACACACATTCCTCATGCACACTACATATCTTTCTCACTTTCCTTCGTTTAGTGCTGAGCTCTTTAAGTCTCGTGTTCTGGAGTTGAATGCATCAGATGAGCGTGGCATCCAGGTGGTCAGAGAGAAGATCAAGTCCTTTGCACAACAGTCTGTGTCTTCTACACTCAGAGCAGAGTATGACATTGACCAATATTTGGAGGGAGCAATACTGGTTTGGAGGGAGCAATACTGGTTTGGAGGAGCAATACTGGTTTGGAGGGAGCAATACTGGTTTGGAGAGAGCAATACTGGTTTGGAGGGAGCAATACTGGTTTGGAGGGAGCAATACTGGTTTGGAGGGAGCAATACTGGTTTGGAGGGAGCAATACTGGTTTGGAGGGAGCAATACTGGTTTGGAGGGAGCAAGTACTGGTTTGGAGGGAGCATACTGGTTTGGAGAGAGCAATACTGGTTTGGAGGGAGCAATACTGGTTTTGGAGGGAGCAATACTGGTTTGGAGGGAGCAATACTGGTTTGGAGGGAGCAATACTGGTTTGGAGGGAGCAATACTGGTTTGGAGGGAGCAATTACTGGGTTGGAGAGAGCAATACTGGTTTGGGAGGGAGCAATACTGGTTTGGAGAGAGCAATACTGGTTTGGAGGGAGCAATACGGTTGGGAGGGAGCAATACTGGTTTGGAGAGAGCAATACTGGTTTGAGGGAGCAATACTGGTTGGAGGGAGCAATACTGGTTTGTAGAGAGCAATACTGGGTGGGAGGGAGCAATACAACTGGTTTGGAGAGAGTCAATGACTGGTTTGGAGGGAAGCAATAACTGGTTTGGAGGGAGCAATAACTGGTTTGGAGAGAGCCAATAACTGGTTTGGAGGGAGCAATACTGGTTTGGAGTACTGGTTTGGAGGGAGCAATACTGGTTTGGAGTACTGGTTTGGAGGGAGCAATACTGGTTTGGAGAGAGCAATACTGGTTTGGAGAGAGCAATACTGGTTTGGAGGGAGCAATACTGGTTTGGAGGGAGCAATACTGGTTTGGAGGGAGCAATACTGGTTTGGAGGGAGCAATACTGGTTTGGAGAGAGCAATACTGGTTTGGAGGGAGAAATACTGGTTTGGAGGGAGCAATACTGGTTTGGAGTACTGGTTTGGAGGGAGCAATACTGGTTTGGAGTACTGGTTTGGAGGGAGCAATACTGGTTTGGAGAGAGCAATACTGGTTTGGAGAGAGCAATACTGGTTTGGAGGGAGCAATACTGGTTTGGAGGGAGCAATACTGGTTTGAAGGGAGCAATACTGGTTTGGAGAGAGCAATACTCTCTACAGGAACAGTTGTCAGAGGCTATCAGCTAGAGGTAGCCACACCTCTATTGATTGGAGGTAGCCACACCTCTGTTGACTAGAGGTAGCCACACCCATATTGGTTGATAGCCATGCCTTTATTGGTTGGAGGTAGCCACACCCTATTTTTGGAGTACACACCCCTATTGGCCATGCCTGTATTGGTTGGCCAGCTTACTCTCATATGTCCCTTCAAGTTGATGCTTCCCTTCCCCTCCCTCCTCCACTTTATACCCCTCTCCTCCTCCCTCTCCTTGCCTCTCCCGTCCCAACCCCCCCCCCTCCCCCCTCCCCCCTCCCCCCTCCCCCCTCCCCCCTCCCCCCTCCCCCCTCCCCCCTCCCCCCTCCCCCCTCCCCCCTCCCCCCTCCCCCCTCCCCCCTCCCCCTCCCCCCTCCCCCTCCCCCCCTCCCCCCTCCCCCTCCCCCCTCCCCCCTCCCCCTCCCCCCTCCCCCCTCCCCCCTCCTTCCTCTCCTCCCCTTCCTGCCCTCCCCCTGACCTGACCTTTTGGTTCATGGGTCATTGGATGTCAACACTCTGGCTATGCATCTTATTCATGCAGGGTAGTGTGGGGAAGGTAGCTCTGAATAACACTGTGGCGCGTGTGGTGGCTTAGAAAAACAAGTATTGAATCTCATCAGACCTATCATGTCATGTCCATGTAGTACTGGTGACTTCATTGCACTCACACACACACACACACACACACACACACACACACACACACAGTGGTCACACTTCACCCTCCTTCAAAATCATTATCTTAGATGAAGCCGACTCCATGACTAACAGTGCACAGGTATGGCTTGTCTGATACATACATGGTTGCATTCCCTCCTCCCCCTCGCACACACCCACACACACGCAATGTAGGCAGCATTGCGGAGAACCATGGAGAAAGAATCAAAGACAACTCGGTTTTGTTTGATATGCAACTATGTTAGCAGGTGTGTGTATGTGTGTGTGTGTGTGTGTGTGTAGGGCTCATGTCATGGTGTACACTTTCTAGAATCATTGAGCCCTTAACATCACGTTGCTCCAAGTTCCGATTCAAGCCTTTGGCAATAGATGTTTTGAAAAGCAGGTTGGAGTACATTGCTGAGAAGGAAGGCGTGAATTGTCAACAGGGGGTAGGAGGGGTCATATAGGTGTACTGTGTCATGTGACTGTCCTTTCTCTCAGGTGATAGACAAGATGGTGCAAGTATCTGAAGGGGATCTCAGAAAGGTGAACATATGACTATGATCTGCAAATCTTCCTCCATCACCTCCTCAATTCCCCCCCCCCCCCCCCCCCCCCCCCCCCTTCCCTCCCTTCCTCTCTGGTCTGACCCTTGCAGGCCATTACCTTTCTTCAGAGTGCCCATCGGTACAAGACCGGGGATGCTATTGCACCCAAGGACATCCTTGAGATTGCAGGGGTACATTGACAACCTGTTTGACGTTTGATCACTCACACGCACGCAACACACTGCAGGTTATTCCAGAACACATCATTGAGGGTCTTATTAAGGCATGCTATTCAGATTGCTATGACCAGCTGCAAACCTGTGTCAAGGTACAGGAGCTGGCGATGGTACACAAACTGGGTGTTGTCTTATGTGTTTGTGCATTTTGACATCAAAGCTTCTCATTTCTGTGCAGTCACTGATGGCTGAAGGATATTCCTGTGCACAGACCATCAATCAGGTACATGCATTGCCTTAGTTTATAGGATGTTTAGAGCTGGGTCTTCAAAAGTTGGTTACAACAGATGTGTGTGGTTATTTCAGGGTCACCAAGATATTCACAGCTGTTAATAGACACTTGGTAGAGCCAGTGAATCACGAATTGGATGGGTTTGTGGGGTGAGCAGGGAAGTAGGATTCACGAGCATAACCACACATTGCACACACAGCTGTGGTCAGAGTAGTATCTTATTTTCAGTCATTAAAACAACACTGCAACACTTAATGTGCCTGGACCATGTGTGCGTGGTGTATTTCCTTGGATGCAAATTATTTTTAGTTTACAATCCTCACTGAGTGTGCCACACAACTGTTTATAATTGTGTAGATTTGGAATGATGCAGTTAATGTGCTCCACCAACACACATCCCCTCCACACACACACACACACACCATGCCACAAGCTTCATGACAGGCTTGTTACTGACGAGTCCCTCACGGACCAGTGCAAATCTGTGATATCAGAAAGAATGGGGGTGAGTGTCTGAGGGACACGGGTGGGCAAGTTGGATTGCATGAGGGTGGAGTGTGTAAGGTGTCATGGTAGGACCGCTACCTTATCCTTCCCCCTCAACACTAGCTGGTAGATAAACGGTTGCTGGATGGAGCGGATGAGTTTCTACAGATGATGGACCTGTGTACGGTGATCATGAACCAGTTCTGCCATCCAACATGAAACCATTATTAGATGTTGGGATCAACTGACTTGTTACGATGTGCTGCCATTCCAAGCCCTAATACAATGCAATAGCTCTGGTGTGTATTTACATGTGCACTTAATGTGTGTGCATGAAGTCCACAGAATTTACTGGTACTCTTAAAAGGAACAATCCATGTAATGTGTCTGTGTGGTAATGACAGGTATGGAGGTAAACTCTCACATCAGCTGTTCAGCTTTGTCTCTTCTTGGTCTGGAGAGAGAGAGTAGCAGAGTCACATGACACACAAATCAGTAGACTACCAACTGTACACAATTCCCATTCATCTGACTTTAAATAACCATCCATGCACAGAGTCAAAAGAAGATAACGATAGACTTGTGCCACACAAACAGAAACTAGGGGTGAGGGTTTATTTGAACAAGACACACCACTGGTAACAATATATTTCATGCATGCACACTTACACCACTACTGGGGCTGTACTCCATGCACACTTACACCACTACTGGGGCTGTACTCCATGCACACACTTACACCACTACTGGGGCTGTACTCCATGCACACTTACACCACTACTGGGGCTGTACTCCATACACACTTACACCACTACTGGGGCTGTACTCCATGCACACACACTTACACCACTACTGGGGCATGCACACTTACACCACTACTGGGGTACACACACTTACACCACTACTGGGGCACACACACTTACACCACTACTGGGGCATGCACACTTACACCACTACTGGGGCATGCACACTTACACCACTACTGGGGCTGTACTCCATGCACACTTACACCACTACTGGGGCTGTACTCCATGCACACACACTTACACCACTACTGGGGCATGCACACTTACACCACTACTGGGGCACACACACTTACACCACTACTGGGGCATGCACACTTACACCACTACTGGGGCATGCACACTTACACCACTACTGGGGCTGTACTCCATGCACACTTACACCACTACTGGGGCTGTACTCCATGCACACACACTTACACCACTACTGGGGCATGCACACTTACACCACTACTGGGGCATGCACACTTACACCACTACTGGGGCACACACACTTACACCACTACTGGGGCATGCACACTTACACCACTACTGGGGCTGTACTCCATGCACACTTACACCAACTGGGGCTGTACTCCATGCACACACACTTACACCACTACTGGGGCATGCACACTTACACCACTACTGGGGCATGCACACTTACACCACTACTGGGGCTGTACTCCATGCACACTTACACCACTACTGGGGCTGTACTCCATGCACACACACTTACACCACTACTGGGGCTGTACTCCATGCACACTTACACCACTACTGGGGCTGTACTCCATGCACACACACTTACACCACTATTGGGGCTGCACTCCATAAGCATCATTTTGGGAGGATGTATCTTGCGACCAGACCGTGACGTACACAATGCAGGACGTTCGCTGTCCTCCTTCGGGGGAGCTGGGGTGGTCTCACTGTCACTGCTCTTGCCACACTCATGGCATTGCCTGGGAGGGAGGGTGGGAGAAGTGTGAGGGTGACTGTAGGGAAGTGTGGCCTACAACGCATACCAGCCCCATCTGCTGCTTTTCTTGGGCACACGTGCAAGGGGAGGGTCCAGGCAGCTGATGTGGTATGACTGGTTACATGTGTCACACATGACCATCAGGTGAGGGTCACATGACTGCTTACAAGTAGCACAACTGTGGAGAAAAAAAAAACCTTTGCTGACGAAGCATGGCCTCAACATGCAAGTATTGTTGTGGAGATGACCTTTTCCTACCAAGCTCTGCCTCACTGTTGTCTCTGTCCTTGCCTGGATGTTTCCCATTCTCCTTGTTGCTAAGTACCTCAGGGAGTTCAGTTATGTCCTTGTAAGGGAAAACATGAAGTTGATACGTAAAGTACAGACAGCATAATGTTCAGTGACACACACACACACGCCTCATGCACATATATACACATGCATGCACAAATATACACACACATGCACAAATATATACACACAACACACACACCACACGCACACACAAACACACACAGATACACACAAACACACACACACACACACACACACACACACACACACACACACACACACACACACACACACACACACACACACACACACACACACACACACACACACACACACGTGCCTTGTTGGCCAGTCTGAACAGCTTCGTATAGAGGTCCACAGCCTGCCCTCTGGACATTGCTCCTTCTGCCTTCAAACAGGCTAGCTTCTCCTCCGTGTTAGACAGCTGCCGCTGAGTGTCCTGCTCAAGTTTCCTCAGCTCCTCATTTGCAGCTGCCAGAACTCTATTCTCTGCCAGAAGGGACTGTATCTGCTCTCTCCTGGCTGCAAAAGGGTTAAAGAGGTAGAGGGCAATGGGTGGGGCATGCTGGCAAAAGGAAGCTACCATTGTAATAGTCTGCAAATTCACGGGTAAGGGCTGGAGCCACCTTCTTTGTAAGTGCGGAGGTGGCCTTCCTCTTAGAGCCTACCCCATGTACAGGCTAGCAAGAGATGGCAGTACCATTAGATACAGGATGAGGAGTGCCTTGCTGACCTGCAGTACACTTCCATTCATGTGCTTGACTTGAGCAATCTTCCTGTGAGAAGCTAAGAGAGATTAGAAGATTAGCTCCTCGTAGAAGTGCATCTACCAGTAACAGACACTTACCAACAGAACTGTCATTCCCTGCTTCAGATGAATGCTGTCCATCCGTCCCGTTCTGTCCAAGGTGGTAGTAGTCCTGCATCTTCTTGAAGCTTACTATGTAATCCTTCTTCGCCTGTTCTAGGTACTGCATGTTCTGTGTACAGAAGATGTTGCCATGGTTGCATGAATTACCATGGCTATGAACAACAAGATGGGGTTTGGATCACTAACCCTCTCATCTGTGGCATCAAACTTGAAGTTCTTCTGCCTTGCCATCACACTAACAAACGCTCGTCGCTGTAGATACGCACAATGTTGGCAACCAGTCACACACCCACAAGCACTATACATGAACACACCCACAAGCACTATACACGAACACACCCACAAGCACTAGCACTATACACGAACACACCCACAAGCACTATACACGAACACACCCACAAGCACTAGCACTATACACGAACACACCCACAAGCACTAGCACTATACACGAACACACCCACAAGCACTAGCACTATACACGAACACACCCACAAGCACTAGCACTATATACACGAACACACCCACAAGCACTATACACGAACACACCCACAAGCACTAGCACTATACACGAACACACCCACAAGCACTAGCACTATACACGAACACACCCACAAGCACTAGCACTATACACAAACACAACCACAAGACTCTGTACCGCTTTCCTTGACATCTCCTTATCAGCATGTGGCTTGCAGTGAGCAAAGTAAGGATCAGCAATCTCGGTCTAAATGGTGCATTGTGTGTGGCCAGTAAGCATGGAGGTGTGGCCAGTAAGCATGGAGGTGTGGCCAGTAAGCAAGGAGGGACACACGGAGAGAGGTGGTCATCCTTACATCATCATCCTTGTCCTCTGCCTCACACAGCAGACCTTGCTTCTGGGCACTGCAAGTCAGGTGGCATTATGAAGGAGGGAGGGAAGGAGGGGGAGGAGGAGGGGAAGTTGAGGGAAAGGAAGAGGACAGTAGACTGGGGAAGAAGTTACACACCATGTGGCGTGAAATGTGCTCTTGCAGAATCCAGCATCACATCCGATACACACTCCAGTCTTAGCAGCATCTTCATTCTCACACAGCTGGCACACCTGGAAATGATGGGGCATATATGAGGTGGTACGTGTCAGGGTGATGCAACATGAGGGTGATGAGGTTTGTGAATGATGGGGTGTGAGGGTGATGGAGCATGGGTGGTAGGTGTGAGGGTGATGGGATGTGAGGGTGATGAGGTGTGTGAATGATGGGGTGTGAGGGTGATGGAGCATGGGTGGTAGGTGTGAGGGTGATGGGATGTGAGGGTGATGAGGTGTGTGAATGATTGGGTGAGTGAATGATGGGGTGTAGGTGATGGAGTATGGGTGGTGGGTGTGAGGGTGATGGGGTGTGAGGGTGATGGGATGTGAGGGTGATGGGATGTGAGGGTGATGGGATGTGAGGGTGATGGGATGTGAGGGTGATGGGATGTGAGGGTGATGGGATGTGAGGGTGATAAGGTGTGTGAATGATTGGGTGAGTGAATGATGGGGTGTGAGGTGATGAGATAGGGTGGTAGGTGTGAGGGTGATGAGATGTGAGGGTGATGAGGTGTGTGAATGATTGGGTGAGTGGTGTGAGGTGATGGGATAGGATGGTAGGTGTGAGGGCGGTGGGTGTGAGGGTGAGGGGTGTGCAAGGTACAGTGTGTAAAGTGCAGAAGTGGTGTGGGATTAAAGGGGTGTGTCATGAGCCTAACCTTTGCTCCCCACTTGGAGCGTGGGAGGCGGTCCAGTGTGATCCCACTGAGGAGCGTGGGGCTCACATACTCCACTCCAGGTGTGTATAGACAGCATACCATGTGGGTCCAACTGGCCAATGAAAAGCACACCACACCAAACACACAGAATACCCACAATCACAAGGAAATTGCAAATTATTTATATAAATGACATAGGATGAAATTATAATATATTTAACTTCCAACAAACTAAAATTCAAAAATTAATAATCGTGGATTTTCGATCCAATTATAGAATATCCTCCCATTGAAGTTTTATTAATTTCAATTAGTTAATATATTATTATTCAATCAACAATAAGCGATCATCAATATTCAAGTTATTACTGTTACGATGATTTGTGACCAGTCAAACTGCAAGCCTAACTCATTTCATTGTAAATAGTTAAAGCTTTGATTTTCAGGCACTTGATTATGAAAAAAATAAATAATAATAATAATAATAATTTCCTTGATTTTTAATTTAAAACAATAAATGAATTATGAAACAATAACTAACAAATTTGTATAGAATCTGTACACCAAAGATTACAAGTACATACATACACAAACACCCACACACACCCTCCTGTGATGGTCTCCTTATACAATCCACCAGTATTAGGACACAGCTCACAGACCTGCAAAAAGGCCACACACATTTATACTCCTACAGTTGCTTTACACATGCTCCTTCCTTAACTATGCTCCTCCCCTTCCTCCCATGCTCCTCCCTTCCTCCCATGCTCCTCCCCTTCCTCCCATGCTCCTCCCCTTTCTCCATGCTCCCCCTTCCTCCCATGCTCCTCCCCTTTCTCCATGCTCCCCCTTCCTCCCATGCTCCTCCCCTTCCTCCCATGCTCCTCCCCTTTCTCCCATGCTCCTCCCCTTCCTCCCATGCTCCTCCCCTTTCTCCATGCTCCCCCTTCCTCCCATGCTCCCCCTTCCTCCCATGCTCCTCCCCTTCCTCCCATGCTCCTCCCCTTTCTCCCATGCTCCTCCCCTTCCTCCCATGCTCCTCCCCTTTCTCCATGCTCCTCCCCTTTCTCCATGCTCCTCCCCTTTCTCCATGCTCCCCCTTCCTCCCATGCTCCCCCTTCCTCCCATGCTCCTCCCCTTTCTCCCATGCTCCTCCCCTTTCTCCATGCTCCTCCCCTTTCTCCATGCTCCTCCCCTTTCTCCATGCTCCTCCCCTTTCTCCATGCTCCTCCCCTTTCTCCATGCTCCTCCCCTTTCTCCATGCTCCCCCTTCCTCCCATGCTCCTCCCCTTTCTCCATGCTCCCCTTCCTCCCATGCTCCTCCCCTTCCTCCCATGCTCCTCCCCTTTCTCCATGCTCCCCTTCCTCCCATGCTCCTCCCCTTCCTCCCATGCTCCTCCCCTTTCTCCATGCTCCTCCCCTTTCTCCATGCTCCCCTTCCTCCCATGCTCCTCTCCTTCCTCCCATGCTCCTTCCCTTTCTCCATGCTCCTCCCCTTTCTCCATGCTCCTCCCCTTTCTCCATGCTCCCCCTTCCTCCCATGTTCCTCCCCTTCCTCCCATGCTCCTTCCCTTTCTCCATGCTCCTCCCCTTTCTCCATGCTCCTCCCATTAACTATGCTCCTTCCCCTGTCTCACTGGTGACTTGACTCCAGCTTTGCAGGGATCACAGAACCAAGGGATGGTTGTGAACGAAGAGATATCTGATTTGGCATCCTGGTCTTCCCCCTCATCATCTGGGACTCCATAGCAACCTAAGGTGGAGAGAGGTGGGTGTAAAATGGTGGGTGTGGTGATGATAATGGTGGGTGGGGTGGGGGCTAGTGATGAGGAAGTGAGTGTGGACCTGCTGATGGGGAGGTTCATTACTCTAATTACCAAATTGGTAGACACAATCTCGCTCCTTTACAAGAGTAGAATGTTGTGCTCTGTACAACAGAAGGAGGTACTGCTGACAAATTTAATATAATTCCGGGCATAGACAAGATCTTCATGTTTTCATACCCAGGAGTAAATTAATGGACCACATGTACTACTACTAATGTGCATCACACTGATATCTGCCAAGCGTACTATTTACAAATAGTGCCACTAATGACCACAGGCACTCAATTAATGAAATCGTAACTGCTTTCAAACACCTACCTTCATGAACAGCTATTCCGCAGCAGTCGCAGGCCACAATGTCCCCTCCTGACTCACTACAGGGATGAAAGGTACAGCCAGGACAGCACACAAGGCTCCACTACACACTACCTGTCCCCCAGGCACACTGCACAGAGGAGCACACCGCCATCTCCTTGTGCCTCCTAGTAGGAAGTTGGCAATTAATTTAATCCACACACATGCACACATATGCACACTTACACATGCACTCATATGCATTCACAACCACACACACATGCACACACACACACACACACGCACACACAAATAATACTCATGCTATACAAATGGTCCAATTCTAATCACCATCACCTGTGACTTGCTGTCGGTCTCTGCCGTTGGAACTGGGCTTGCAGTTGTACCTGGAAAGGTTGAAAATATGCAGCATGTGCAGATACAAACACATATACACACACACACGTGCAAACACACATGCACACACATGCACACACACACACACACACACATAACGACTAAAATGTTTGGATGCACTAACCTGCCTCTGTGTCCATGTTGCACTTTCCCTCCTCCTCCTTTCCTTCACCTCCACTACTGTCTTCACTGCTGCTACTAGACCCAGTGTCCAGGTCACTGGCTGGAACGCACACACACATCATACACCACGCACATTACCATCAGCCAAATAAGTGAACCGGAACATTATAATTTCATTCCCTTCGCCCTGTACCCTGTCAGAGCCCAACTAGCTGTATGTGTGACTAGGAGGCCATGCTGTACCATTTAAACTCCATTAACTAGTAAGAAGCCTTTTTAACAACCATTCTGAAATCGTGCCCAATTAGTAATATAAAGGTCTATTCAGCAAAATGAAAATCATATGGTACAACAGTCCATTTAGCCATGAACTCTAGTAACCACAGGACTACATCAAACACACTACAGCAGTACTCTGAACACACACACCAACACACACACACCTGCACATACACACACACTTGCACACACACACACACACTTGCACACACACACACACACACACACACACACACACACACACACACACACACACACTTGCACACACACACACACCTGCACACACACATAGCACTGCCCACACCTCGCAATACATACAAAACACACACGGAATGCATACCCAAGTCTTCAACAGAGGGCTCAAACTCAGAGTCACTTGCATCATCCTCCAGAGGGATTCCCAGCTTTACGCTCAACTCATTCAGGTCCACCAGGTGCACAGAGAGGGCTGTGCGTCGTCGAGACCTCTTGGGAGGCAGAGCCAGCTCTCCCCCCTCTGCTGTGCTACAAGACTCCTCCCCTTTCTCCTCGTTCCCACCCTTTTCACCTGCACCACTCTCCCCCTCCTCCATGTCACCTTCCATTGTGGACAGGTCAGGACTGCCTCCACATGCATCTTCACTGATGTCCGAGGCCCCAGACTCTGCAATAGAGAAGGCATTTCAGCTGTAACCCACTGTAACCTCGTTCCCTATTTATAGGCACACCACTGCAATGAGTGTTGTCTGGTTTGAATTCTGTGTCACTGGAGTCTGAGTCGTCAACAGAGACGCCAAACCTGGCACCTATGTCTACCACCTCACTGGAACTTGGAGGCTTTATCTCCCGGCGCGGTCGGCATACTTTATCTGCACATGGGAGAATCCTCGCATGCACGGCATCACGCGACTTCTAGGCACTTACGCGAAGACATTTCCCTGGTGAGTGATGCGTAGTTATGTTGTCGTCACAACTACGTCACTAACTTATGGTTGGTTATTAGTCTTTCTGCGCAATACATGATTTTAACCCTCCAAATGCTGCACAGCATCCAGGTAAGAAATATAGTTGGATATGGCTATAATTCGAAAGTGCGGTCGTCCTTTAGAGAAGCTTTGTGAACTTCTTAGCTCCCGCTGCCACGTGGCGCAGAGGGTTCCATCTTGGGCCGTTGTGCTGCAAGTCTGGCCATTACAAAATCACGCCCAAAAAGGATAGACCTCTAACGTACGAACAATCTAACCCCCCGTACCGTATTGGAGTAACCAAGGGATGGAACTCGTGGAATGCCAGTGAGTTTCTACGTTACGATGTCATTGTCACGACGGGTTAAACAGAAATTATTAATAATTATTCGTAAGGTACCCTAAGAGACCCTCAACGACAGCCTTGCTCGGCGGCCTATGACGACGAATTCATTCGAAAGTTTGTGCGTGGCACATGGCAGAAAACACTAATGTCTGACGTAGTGATCAAGAGGAGACACAGGGAGATTGTGATTGCCATGATGGTGTGCCCCCTCCCCTCGGTGGCTGCCATGCACTTCCTCACCAGCTACACAGAGACCCTCCTCTCACACCTGTTCAAGGCATTGGTGAGGGTGGAGCTTCAGGCAGTCAGAGGCAAGAACAATGTCATATTCAAGTACATTTAGCTATGGTAGAAATAGAATGTTGAGAGCAATGCACAGACACAAACACACTCTAATGCAAAGACAAAATAAGCACAGTTTGTATCAAAGTGGGAAACCGATGAAGCCACTGAAGACACCTGTTCCAAATCCACTAGTGAGGTATACATGTTGGGTGCACAGATGCATAACCTAACCATGAGGAAGAAGATGAGGGGAGGGAGAGATGTGGGAAGAGGAGGAAATGAGGGGAGGAGAGAGATGTGGGAAGAGGGCAGGGGAGGAAGAGGAAATGAGAGATGTGGGAAGAGGGCAGGGGAGGAAGAGGAAATGAGAGATGTGGGAAGAGGGCAGGGGAGGAAGAGGAAATGAGAGATGTGGGAAGAGGGCAGGGGAGGAAGAGGAAATGAGAGATGTGGGAAGAGGGCAGGGGAGGAAGAGGAAATGAGAGATGTGGGAAGAGGGGAGGTGAGGAAGAGGAAATGAGGGGAGGGGAGAGGTGGGATGAGGAAGAGGGGGAGGGGAGGTAAGGGGTGTGGAGAGATGTGGGAAGAGGTGAGGAACAGGAGATGAGGGGTGGAAGAGGAGATGAGGGATATTTGACATCAACAATATCTGAGCAGTGCCACAAGATCAATGGCTTACAAAGTCTGTGATTGGTTGATCTTGAGTGCTCACGATCTGTGAAACTTTATTCTCAACATGCTTTATGTTCTGTCTGGCAGCTCTCTTTAAGCTTCCCCAGTTCACCTCTATTAATCCTAGGGCTACCGCAACCTAGAGAGGAAAAGGAGGTCTAGTTCGTTGTGGTGATTGCATTATACCATAGTTACCTGGACGGCCACGAATGTACCACCAATCACTATGGCTGCAGTTCGGCTAACTTTGCGAAACAGGTAGCCAGATATCCTACAGAGTGTACAGTCCGCCATATGAGGTTTATTTACATTTTAAATTCTCGGCTGTGGTGTTGAGACCTTGCTAAGCGGGTCCCAACTCTCCCCTGCGCATCCATTTACTTACCATCCCACTCCGAATCCTACAGTAACCTGCTTCCATGGTGAGAAGTGCAGTACCGTGGCTAGAGTGCCGTTGAGCACTCCTGTGGCGTGTTCACGATTCAGACGTATCGAGGAAAACAGCTCGTTATTACCTTCATGATTAGGACTATAAAAAATAGGAACATCACACAGACAAAACTCACTTGTTTCCAAAACCTCATCGTCCGCCTGGTCAACGTCGACACGAGAAAGTCTTAAAGACTCATCTGACTCGCACATTGTTGTGTGCAATATTTCTTTCTAATACAACGACAATTGGTTGCTAAGGTGTGTGGGTGGAGTTATAAACACATCAGAGTACTGTATTGCATATGTCGCAAGGCCAACACAAATGGCAGAGGTACATAGACGAAGTTTTGATTTTAACCGGACAGGTATCTGAGGCAGCTATTCATGGCCTAGACGGAACTAAGATAGCATCATCGCCAAACCTGACGGTGAGGGAAATGTCAACTCATTACTTAGATATAATCAACGGCCTCTTATGCAGGTATCAAAGGACCAAATACACAAGTTGTTGGCTTGCATTACAGGAGATGAGTCGTGCTTGCAAACAAACGGCATTAAAATTGGTGACGTTAGCTACGTTTTCCTCAGGAGCGATCCGGGGCGCTCCGTATTCGGACGTCTTGGAACCGATGCCGGTGTAGTAGTGTTCATGGCGAACAAAGTGCTCTTAATAGGCACCTTCAAGGCCGGAATACAGCCCAACAACTGCGCCAATCTCGTGGAGAAACTGTCGGATTACATCGCCAAGTATGACCATTCTACGTAGTGACGACTGGCTGTGTGTGTCCACACGGGTGGCTGGCTAAGCTTGGTGATCTGTATTGGTCAATATACACAGGTGCCGTATTTGCATGCATTTTGGTATACAGTCAGAATGTATTAGTCTGTCCCGCGTACTCGTATAGGCTACATTATTAATAGACCCTTCCCTTTAAGAAGAACTCCGGACGTGACATCACTAATCAACGTACTTCACGAATTGGGTTAAGTATACGTTAATGAGTGATGTCACGTCCGGAGTTCTTTAAAGGGAAGGCATCGGGTTGATTATTCCGCGATGGTGCACAATATTTCACATCGTATATATATGGCATGTAAAACTCTAGCTCTCTCTAAACTGATCAAACCACATCTTATACTATGCAATTATTTCTTCAATGCATGACTCCATGCAGATTCTATAACACATCGGTTTGTAATGCTCTCTGTGCGATTGAAAGGAAAGATAGTTTTTAACTGGCATACAGCGTATAGAGAGGTTGCAGTGTCATCCCGAGAAGAGCGACGGCCATGTTTTTTGGTGTCCCGAGTTCTGTTACAGGTGTCGTAGCGATGTAGGCCCCCCCCCCTATAAATGGGTCCCCCCGGCCCAGCGATTTGGGGCCGGCCGGCCTAATAACGCTAGGGAATTGGGACCCTACGCAAGGCCCCATTTCACTAGCGATTCGGTACCCCCTTAGTGAAATAGGGCCCCCACATTAATTCATATTGGTTCAATGCATATAAGGTACACTTAGAAATAGGGTGCATGGGAATAGGGTGCATGGGAATAGGGTGCATGGAAATAGGGTGCATGGGAATAGGGTGCATGGGAATAGGGTGCATGGGAATAGGGTGCATGGGAATAGGGTGCATGGGAATAGGGTGCATGGGAATAGGGTGCATGGGAATAGGGTGCATGGGAATAGGGTGCATGGGAATAGGGTGCATGGGAATAGGGTGCATGGGAATAGGGTGCATGGGAATAGGGTGCATGGGAATAGGGTGCATGGGAATAGGGTGCATGGGAATAGGGTGCATGGGAATAGGGTGCATGGGAATAGGGTGCATGGGAATAGGGTGCATGGGAATAGGGTGCATGGGAATAGGGTGCATGGGAATAGGGTGCATGGGTCTTGAAGCTAGTTACATGCATGTAATTTTCGAACGGTACCTGAGGTTAACCATTGAAGTTTTAGATAGCAAGTACGAAATAGGGCAAGTGTACTGATATGCATATAAGACACAACTCAGAAACTTGTTGTCTTCCAAAGAAACACTGCCATCACTTAAGGCTGTTGTAACCCAATGCTCCTCGCCAGTGTAATGAATCTGTATGCCTAGACATTGCACATGGTAAAGCAGCCATGATTATGTAATTACAACATACCATCTGTATTCATTGCCTTTAACACAGTGGGTTGAAAACCAGACACTGATCTCAAAGAAGTATTAAAGCAGCATAGATTACAAGATCATCCAACAAGCCTCCTTGTTCTAGAATTCTCTTATGATGTTTAGTCATTCCCAACATCCAAGGAGAACACTGCATGAGAAAAAGGCAAAGTCCTCTTTGCCTTTTTACTTTCTTGTTCAGCATTACAGCTCAGGCCAGTAGTATCTGTCGCTGATCTGAGCAAGCGTTTTGTCTCTACCCAGATGACCTTCTTCATGAACGGTCTTTACCATTTTCAGTTGGTCTTCCTCCTTTTCAATGACCATCCTCGGGCGTTGTTTAGTTTTGCCACCTACATTGTACAATTGGCCAGCTTCAACACTGAAAAACGCAGCTCGCTTTCGAAGTCCCCGTTTGTATTCCTTGCTCACATCGGACGGATAGAGCGCATTTGTGACATATTCAAAAATAGCGCTATACGAGTACTTTGAAGCAGACGCGTCGCACTCTACAGTCTCTCCTGTAACGCTCATATAGCAGCTGGATAACTAGAGAGAGTGTGCAGGTGGCACGCATGCGTGTGTACTTACGTTGTTCATGCAGACTGAATGACATCATGCATGCATGAAAGCTTCAGACGGCAAAGTGGTGCATGTATATGCTATGTACTGTATGTTAGCAAAGGGGGCCCTCCTGGGGCCCCAAAACCCTAGCGAAATGGGGGTCATGAGGGGGTCCAAATCACTAGCGTTTTGGGGCCGGGGGGGCCCATTTCGCTGGGGGGGCCCAAATCGCTCCTACACAGGTTGTAAATAATCTGTTACAGATTGGAAACATTCTGTAACAGAACTGGAGACACCAAAAAACATGGCCGCCGCTCTTCCCGGGATGACACTGCAACCTCTCTATATCATAGTTGATGTGAATTTAATGGAAACTAAAACTACCAGATGACCCACTGGTGCTCGTCAGTCTGGTCCCCAAACTATGTTTAGACACGACACACTAATTTGGAATTGTGTCGTCATAACATGTTTTGGGGCATTACTCGCGGATCCATATGGAAGTACTTGTGTAATGCATCTACATGCATCCTCCCATCCTTTCAATAAGATACAACTGAGCAGGGACACTGTTCCAACACTAGTCTCCAAAAACTTTACAGTTGGCCATGCAGTAAGATGTGCTGGTCGCTGGAGCCGGTGGCCGGTGACAGTTGGATTCCAAATACTTCTAATGTGGGCGCATTAAGCACGTGAGATGCATTGGCACGAGCTGTTTATTTAACCCCACTTTACTGTTGACGTCTTTCTACATGTAGGGTAGCGTCAGGTATGGTCGCCAGTGCAGGAGTGCTCGCCACTCTTCCTTTCAAACGTGGCGCTAGGGCTTACCTAACATTTGTATGTCTTGGCACAAAACGGAAGCAACACTTCTGGGACTCTGTGTTTACGGCACGTTGTTCAAGTTTTATTTACTATTAACGTTTTTTCAAAATAATTATACAAAGTTAGCTACCTCATTTCTAGGTTAAATGGCGCTGTAAACACCGCACAATTGCTAGCGGGTTCTATTGGTGCAAGTTAGTGTACGCGAGGTATGTAGCACAGATTGACGTAATATCGTGCTATTATAGAAGAGTAGTTATTTCTGTACAATGTACTTAGCTTTGTTTTAAAAGAAACCTTATGACTCGAGAATTAGTGAGGGTGGCGAACACTCCAACGGAATTTACGCTCGTAAGGAGTAGTCGCCACTACTCCTACCTCATGAAATTTGTCTTTTGGCTTAAATTGGCAACCATTAGGCTCCCAAATGTTTCCTATATCTTGTGTGCTAGGCGTTTGTGGTCTGTATGTTGTGGAGGAGTAGGGGTACATGCACGGGTCAATTGTGTCTCATTCCGCATGCGGTCATTCAGCGAAAATACTAGGCCCATTCTTAAATGTCTATCTGCTGTTCTCATCATTCATCAAGCTTAGCTGGAGAGAGTGCAACTACTTCTGCAAATACAGAGAAGATTATCTTGAACTTATACTTAGCTTAAATATATGCTTGTACATGCTCATGGTCATAGTGTATGAAGTAATACATTTTTTTATCATATTGTAGTGTTCTGTAATGGAACGAGAAGTATTCAGCTGAGAGCATGGATGCAGCTCTGAAGGAAGTGAGAGAGGGTCGTATGACTTGTTTTGCTGCATCTAAAACATTTGGTGTACCACGTTCTACACTTCGTGACAAACTCTCTGGTAGAAGTCCTGAAGGAAGGCAGATGGGTCCTAATCCAGTCCTCACTAGGGCTGAGAGGCTTCGTTAACAACCTTTTGCATCAAGTTGCTCAAGTGCGGCTTTCCAATAAATCGTGATGATTTATTGTAAAGGAGGATAAAAGGAAAACCCCATTTACTGACGATAGGCCATGAGGTAAATATTGGTTTTATGGGTTTCTGCAGCGCAACCCTCAGCTGACAGAAAGGTTCCCTGACAAATGAACAGGTGGAAGGGCCACGGTAACAGAGGCTCATATTTGCAAGTGGTTTGCTGATATAGAGACGTATATAGTTGAAGAGGAAAGGGCTGGGGATGTCCTCTTAGATCCTCATCGTGATTTCAACTTTGATGAGTCACACTTTCTTCTTGCCAAGAAAAGGGGTACTGTTTTGGGGCCGGTTAATTACAAGAAATGTCCAAAGAGAATGACAAGGAGGGCCTAACTGTACTGATAGGATACTCTGCAAATGGGAGTTTGGCCCCACCCATGATTGTGTATTCCTACAAACAGAACATTCCTTGTGATGTTATCGAGTCTGTGGGAAGTGTAGATCCTAGTTGGGCATTGGGCAGTGAAGCTCCTGGGGTTGTTAAAGGCTGCTCCATACTTGATAACTTTGTTAAGCAATGTTGTGTTACAATCCATCTTCCATGCGCTACGTAACAACGAAATACAGGGGGGTGGCGAACACTCCAACCATACGTGGCGAGAGACCAACCGCACTGGCGACTATACCAGAAATCCGCTTAATTGGATAAAACAGTTGTTTTCCTAAGTACGAAGCAGGTTTTTTGAATAAACGGAGCACTAGTAGTATAGAGTGATAGCTGACGATCTCTTGGAATCAGGTATATTTGTATAATTATCCTTCTTGTTTGCTGTATATTCAAGACAACCGAGATCGCTACTCGCGGGTGGCGAGCACTAGCAACGATGAGCAACTGCTCGGGTTCAGTGAACTCTTCCATCTCTACAGCACAGGAGGAGCGTACGTTCCTGCTCATATCTGGTACAGCACTTGTCTTATCTGCCGTGTTGTGCTTAATAGCACTCGTTCTCGTCTTTGCCGCAAACCTGCACAAAAATTTGGTGTATCGACTTTCTCTTTACCAAGTCTTTAGTACATTGACATTTACAGCCTTTTGGGTGACCTACTTGGCCGTACGAAACGTGGACGGCATTGCTGTGAGGGGCATCTTTGCGATACTCTCGGGGTGTTCAGTAATGGTTACACTGATGACAACCACTTGGATGGTATTGCATCTGTTTGCACTCGCTGTCTTTAACAGAAACCTAAAGAGGCTCGAACCCTTGTGCGTGGCAAGCGCCATATTGATCCCACTGTGTTTAGCTGGCGTTGTATTTGCTACGCTGTACACTGCCATTGACAGAAATGCCGAGTGTCCGAATCTTCACGCTATTGACGTTGAATGGATTGCAGGATACGGGATGGGTTGTGCCATGTTGGCAGTAGATTGCTTCTTGGTGTTCGTTATGGGAGCCACGCTCTGTTCCAGGGCCTTCGGGAGGACAAGAAGGGTATTCACGCAACCTGACCCCAAAGACAAAAAGGTACTCTTTGAGATGATTCCACTGTTAATCTATCCGGTCTTGCTACTCCTAACCATGACCCCAGTTCTCGTCGACCTGATCATAAGGCATTCCATCAACTATGTATTCGTAGTCTTTGTGTCCAGTCTCAGCATCATCACTACTGTGTCGCTAATTTTGCACGTTGGCGTCGTGCTGTGGAACAGGAGGCAAACGATGAGTGCACGTGGTCAGGGTGGAAACGTTCACTCCACAACCAACACAGAGTGCGCGTCGTTGTGCAACGAAAGCCTCGCGAGCAGCAGCGGTGTGTACCAATCTATTCCTGTCGAAGAGTCGGACCAAATTAAAGTTATATAAGCTTTTCCTTTCCGGCTTTTGCAGGCTGGTTTTGTGTTTGAACCAAGAAAAGAGTGGCGGTCAGTGTGTGCATGCTGTGTGTGCATGCCATGTATGTGTATACTCGTATGCATGCATGCATTTAATTCGGACAATTTAACTATTGGCTTTCCGTTGCACTTAATTTGTTAACCGTAGAAGAAAGCCACAGTGGCAGAACGAACCATCTGGTACATTTGGAGAAAAATTGTTTTACATCCCCCCCCCCCCCCCCCCCCGGTAAAAGATTAACTCGAAGTGGATTGTATTCTTCGTAGCACGCAAATTGTCATCCGCACATGTTCATAGTGCTGAAGACATATAACCACCTCCTAGCTGGAGAAATTACGCCGTATAATTACTGAATTGAGACCCGTATGCTGAGACACGTGCGCATGTTCGAGATGTTGTGTCTGAGAGGGTCCAGTGCAGGGGCGGACGCAGGATTTAGAGTTAGGGGGGGCGCCAGTGGCGTATCCAGGATTTCAGCGAGGGGGGGTGCTTAAGGTCAGGCCCCATACGAAAAGTGGGGGGGGGGGGGGGAGGCGCTTCAGGTCCGATATACGAAAAGTGGGGGGGGGGGGGGGGGGGCCATTCCGCTTCAGGTCCGATACCTTTGGGCACACAGAAAATATCTAGATGTACCTACCTACGTGCTACCTAGGTATACTTCACACGCGCGCGCGAATGAACGTAAAATACATGCCGGCAAAAGTTAACTTTTTTTGTCATCCATATCATATGTTAGGGGGGGGCGTGCGCCCTCCACGCCCCCCCCCCCCCCCCCCCCCCCCCCCCCCCCACAAGAGTCATGAGGATGATCCTATGGTCAGCGTGTGCGTGACATTGAGCATGGTGTGTTCACTCCGATGGTTCTGTCAACTTCTGGAGACATGGGAAGTAACTACATTCTATAAGCATCTAGCTGATTTGCTTTCCCACAGGAGAAAAACTTCCTTACAGTACTCATTGGCTGGTTAAGATGTATAGACTTTCCATTGCTATCTGAGGGTCTGCTGTGATGTGCATGATTAGAGGAAACAGATCCTCTGTAGGTTCAGAGGGCTGTATATCAGTTGAGCTTCACGAATGACCGCATCCCACATTTAAACTTATATATGTGTTATTAGTATGCATTGGTATTTAAAGTGCTGTTTACATAGTAAGCCGTTCATATCGCGTGCGCGTAAATTAATTCGGTTAATTATGGACCAGGATTACCGTATACGATGTGCAACAGAGGAGGACGTTCCAGCCATACACAGGCTTATTATTGTAAGGCACTAGGCACTAGCTTGCACGTGTACATTTGACTTGCACTATGTGGCAGTTGCTCGCAGAATACGAAAAAGAACCGCGCTCGATAGTGAAATTAACCGAAGCAGGTATGTACAAACGCATGTGACCTTTTAGGCCACTTCAAACTGGACTTGAGTTTCCCGTCCCCACCCGCATGCTAAATAGCCAACCGCCTAAAACGTGTATTATTGCCATATATGGCCATACTTTTAATAAATATCAACTGCAATAAATCGTCTGCTTATTAAAATCCTGCGATGCGTTAATGTATATCACATAGCTCTGTTGCAATGATACACTCACTGCGACTTCTTTCCGATGCTGTTATGTAAGGTCAGGGCACCGGGATTAACTCTTTCACAATAATACAAATACACCGCCCACCCGCATCATATTTTCGAGGAAGGGTGGACGGGAAACTAAAGTCCAGTTTAGAGTGGCCTTATGTGCATAATTGTGTAAACACACGTTTGGCATCCAGAGTTGCTACGTGATGGATTTGGAGAAGAAAAGTATTTCCACTGCTTCATTGTGGAGCAAACTCCCAGTGCACAAAGGGCAAGAACTGAGGTCGACGTTAACGGCGTAACGTTGCCACAAGGAGAACTTATCGGCTACGCCTTTTACTTCTATACCTATTCAACATGGGAAGGTAGAACCCTGTACATTGAAGACATATTTGTGAGAGAAGGATTTAGAGGTATGAAGAGATACACGTGCATTTTTTGTATGTCACATTACGCTATACACTAGAGAAAAGTACAAGGGTGTGTGTGACTCATTAATATTCTGGTGTAATACCATTAGCATTAGGGTTGTGATGCATACTCCCTCCTCTCCCAGCATTACGTACTAATTTTATTAACTTTTTATTAACTTGTTTCCATGTTCTCCTCCAGGGAAAGGCATTGGATCCAGATTGATGAAAGAGTGTGCAAAGGTTAATCAATTAGCTATTTTCATTTTATTTTAACATTTTGTGACTCATAAAATATACAGCAAGCTGTGACCAAGGACTGTCGAAGGATGAACTGGCAAGTTTTGGATTGGAACACAAAGGCCATAGATTTTTATAAACGGATGGGAGCAAAGACACTGAAAGAGTGGCTTTCCATCAGGATGGACAGATATGCCCTCAAAGCATTCACAGAGGCTGATGATCATGTTGGTCCTGCCTAGTGCATTGTTGTATGTTGTTTTATCTTTGACTTGTGTGAATTACTTAAAGTTCAGCAGTGCGGGAATGAATAGTGCTCAAGATTAAGTAGTATTTAATTTATTGTACTGACATACACTGTAATTTGTGTTATCAACCAAGAAGTAGCGGTTCAAACTAAACTTCTGTACAATGATTGAATGATGGAGTAAGAACAAATTCCAGAACTGGAAGTACCAGATGAAGCAGTTCCAGCAGTTGATAAACAACCTGTAGAATGTTGAGTAGCTCCTCAGGCATCACCAGATCCACACATACCTATACGATGTCCTCCACAAAAATTATAAGGAAGGAGAGATGGGATATCAAAACCTTGATTGAGTAGTTGCAAACTAATGAACTTGTGAATGTTGTTTATATCACCATCAATTGGTTGAATGTTATATTCATGTGTATGCAAATATGCATTGTGCGACAACTCGTGTGTATTGTGCAAGTTCAAAGTTCTGTCATGATTTATTATGGTTAGAAGAGGGAAGCATCTTGTAGCCTCTGCATATTCGTACTAGTGTATCTGGGTCTTGTTTGCAATGGGCTATTCCATAATATAATTGTACACCCCTACTGATGACTAATATCAAGGTATCCCCCCAGGACATAAAGCCTCTACACCATACCCCCCCAGGACATTTATTTTGGATCCCCTCTGGACACACTTCCCTGTACATTACCATTGAACCCCCTCTGGACACAACCTGATGTAGGATACCCCCTTAGGACATAACCATTGAACCCCCTCTGGACACATCTCGATGTAAGACACCCCCCCAGGACATTACCATTGAACCCCCTCTGGACACATATCGATGTAGGACACCCCCCTAGGACATTACCATTGAACCCCCTCTGGACACATCCTGATGTAGGATACCCCCTAGAGCATTACCTTTGAAACCCATCCAGACACACCTCACTGTGTGACACCCCTAGGACATTGCCATCATTGCCATTGGACCCCCCTCTGGACACATCTCACTGCAATAGAACATCCCCCTAGGACATTACCATTGGACCCCCTCTGGACAACTTTTTTGGTCATCAGTAGGGATGTACAATTATTTTATGGAATAGCCCAATGCAGTCCTGCACAGTGTACATCATGCCTGACAAGAACGGTTTTGTTTTTAATGAGCTCAATCCGATCCCTCCATTGGATAATGCAACATCAGGAGAATTAACAAACATGTGTCACTTCAATACTGCAGGTATGTATATACCCCACTACAGCTGTGCTTTTATATAATTCCACATGAAGTATAGCTTAAAATGTATTGACCATGAACAACAAAACCCAGGTGGAGCTGGTAGCATTAATATATGTACGTTCTTAACCTGTTCAAGCAACTGACTTACTGATGTTGACATTAAATTGTTTTGCAAACTGTATTCCTTTTCATTTAGGCAGGTTGTTAGCACATCCTTACCTATGACATCACTTGCCTTCAGTATGTCTCTTATTATTATTTTCATTTTGTTCTGTTCATTTGTGCAATGCTACTAAAAATGGAGATTAGCCAATAGCTAGTGAGTGACAGGTAGACAAATGGCACTAAGATTAGATCTCCAACGGCCATCCTGATGAAAGAAAATCTTCCTTTGACCCTTTCCACATGCATGCAATTGTAGCATAACGTATAAACTGTATGGATCCATTTCCAGTAAACTTTGATTGCAGAAGCGTGAGACATTAGCTTACTGTGTCAAACAATTTTTTTGGTTTCAATTTCAATACGTGTGCACCGTCTCTACAGAAATATTTATTATTTCAAATGGTATGGGACATGGAGCATTAGTTTACTTCCTCTGAATGTCGTTAGTTTTCAATTTTATTATGCATGTATCAGTTTACAGTCAAATGTTTTACAGACTTTTTTTCGGTCAATAAAATGTCACATCATTCCTGGATATAGCATGGTTTTACGGCCAGTATTATTTCAGATGGTAGGTTAGATGGGACATTAGTTTACTTCCTATGAACATTGATTGTTTTCAATTTTATTGTGCATGTACAGTTTACAGACATACAAACATTATTTCAGTTGATAAAATGTCACATCATTCAAAGATGTGATGTGGTTTTAGTGCACAACCCATCAACACCAAATGGATTTATCTGATGAAAATGTGAGTTTCGCATCATTTACAAAAATATAGAGTATGCAATAGGCATACTGAGTGCGCAATATGACTGTACAATGATCTCAAAAGTTCACATAACAAGTCTGAACAAAATCTCATACTAGCAATATAGAAACTGAATAGCATCTTTTGTATCACAGAATTCATTAACAAATAACTGATAAGTATTTCCAGTGCATCACTGTACTCGTGCCTTTCCATAGACAGTTTTTCTGTAGAAATGCCTCTTCATAATCCTGAGAAATAACTGATGGGGCAACTTTTTCATAAGCCACATTTTCATCAACCACAACTGCTTCATTGCAGTGTGGGTATTGTGTTGGTGTTTTCCTTGTGATTGTGCTTCTCTTGTGATAATAACATTTGCAAGTATGTATGTAGAAATGCAGATGACCTTTAGTCATACTCATGAAATATGGCATCACAGTGCTCATGAAATAAAATTAATGACACATATTCAAAAAATTTATTGAAAGATTTGTGTTTTAATTTAATCACTTTTTAAAATCCCTGTCGCAAATAAGACCTCTGGTGTGTGTGCTCCCCGGTCCAACAGCTTCAGACCTTGGCCACCGCCTTGTAGGTGCCACAGGGGAGCATAATGCCTCCCAGTAGCTGTGGTCCATTGCAATCCAAAGGGTCCGTTCTCTGGTGCATGACACATTTGGACTCTTTTCAATTCAATTGCGTAGCTGTGTATCAAGAGCTCATTGCAGTGTTGCCTACATTTAGGTGTGGGTGGTCATTGTCTTATCCCACATGCACACCTGTCATGTGCTTGAAAAGATCAGCTGCACTTGTGTAAGCAAGATAACACTAAAATACTCACCTGTTGCTGCAGGTGGAATTGCTATGTTGCCATGAACACCTTCACACCTCCACCACTGGACCAGTACAGTTATTAGAGTTAGTGTTGGTAGCTGCTGCCTTGCAGTAGTACATCTGACCACTGGTGAGGCCTTGTAGGGAGACAGTCACCTCTGTGCCTCTGGTAGTGGAGATGTTGTGCACACTTCAGTCAGGGGGGACAGAGGGATCAGTACTGCAGCACACCATACAGTAGTGGGAGGAGCCATCCAGGAATGTGCAGGCGATAACACTGCATGCTGCTGTTGCTGGATCCTGCACAGTTGATGGCTGTAACACTAACAGTGTAGTTTGTACCATCAATGAGGTCTCCAATAGTCATCCAAGTAAAGGTGTGTTCACAGACACTGTAGCTCGCAGAGACACTGATGTTGTAACTGGATGCATTACGATCACTAGTAGGTAGGGTTCCCATTGGATTGGTGCACACGATAGATGGCTGGATAATACTGTGCACTCGGATAAAGCTGTGGAATTTGAAATTTTATCCTTCACTCTGAAATCCAAATTTATGCAACATGAACAAGTATATCCAAGCAACACTTTGGAACCTCCATGCATAGTTGTCATATTGATGATGTGCATCTCACTTGCTGAAGTGGCATTTCCTACCATCAATCCAGTACTGCTATCAAGAGATTCAACTGTGGTTCCATTCAGAGCCTGCACAGCAGGAATGGTGAAGACAGATGTGTGTCATGTTGAGGTAACATTGGTTGTCATGACAGAGAGACTGCCCCATGACACTGGGGTGAAGGGTAGAACTGTTCCGCTGACCTCTGGGTTAATGATATTTGTTATGTAGGAGGACATTGGAAGGCTGATCCTCTCCAGACTTGTTGCCATGAGCCCAGCACTGGAGCTAAGTACACACAAGTAGGTATGTATAGCGGGTGTCCAGTGATGTTGAGGTGAGGTGAGGTAATCGACTCATCTGACATGATACGTATGTGCCACTACATGTTTTATACTGCTCCATACACGACAAAGATTACACTGTCTCAATCACACCCACATATCTTATCATAACACTCTGTTACCATAACACCCATGGCCATACTTACCTATCCTTGTAACATCATTACAGCAGCATAGACAATGACACCATTACATGTCTATAACTCCTATCACAACATCGACTAGTGAGCACATACACACACACACACACACACACACATACACACACACACATACACACACATACCCACACACACACACACACACACACATACACACACACATCTCTCCTCTCATTGCAATGCAAAAGTGGTAGTTGCGGGACATTTTAATTATTATTTGCTGATTACTTTAATAAAGGTGAAGATAAGAGGAACAAGCAAATAAAAACAGCACACTAACCCAAACAAGGCCAGCAGAGGAAGTGTTCCTCAGATGGTGCCCCTTTGAACAGCCACTGAAAGGTGCTGCCAAAGTGAGCTGTAACTTTTAGCGTCACCAATTGTGGCTGAGAGTTGATTAGATTCTACTACATGTAGTGATACTTGCTTTTTTCGGCCCTGCTTTAACAAACAGATACTGATAACCTTTTCCCAACCACTCATGAAGATGAAGTTGACATTAAGGTGGCCACTAGTAGGTGCGAGTATGCAGACGTAATACTTATGAAAGGCATACTACTGTTTGTAATGCTAACAGCCAGGTTATTATTGTCCACCTTAATATAATTAACACACGTCACCTGAGCATGCGCACATCTAATTAATGCTAACATGACGTAACTTCCCTCCAATCTTTCCGCAGCTCATTTTTTTAATTCTAAAAACGAGGGAAGTTTGAACTACGAAAGATGGATGCTCAGTTGAACGACCTTATCAGGCTCAAACAACCACCACCAGCGCCAACAGAGAGATGGCAACGCCTAGTTGTAAGAGAAAGGAACTCCTGTTTAAATGACTGCGTCACCTCTCAAGTAGGCTCGCCTGTGTGCCCGAGAAATACATCCGTGTTGCAAGCGCAAGTAACACCTCATACCCCGATATCGCCTAGTGGTAGAGTGTGTGTAAAATATAAAAAGACACCGAAGATAAAAACACCCGTCAAAACGCCAGTTCATTCTTGTAAAAAGAAGAGTCCTGTTCACTCCGGCGCCAGGAAGAAGCAAACGCCTGGCAAGCAAGTACAAACACCAGGGGCATGCCGGTTCATTCCAAACAGGAGCACTACGGATCTGGACTACAGTGCTTATTTATTAACCAAGAAAGAGTCAAAGGAGGAAGTGAGCCCTACCAGAGAGGAATATAAGCAGTCTTTATTGAGTGCATTGGCAAAAAACAGCGCTCAGAAAAGTGTTCTTTCCTTTAATACGTCTTCAAATATTTCAATGGGCGAAGGTTCGTTTTTTTTTCTCAATTGTGATTTGCTTCTATCTATCTCTTCTTTTCCTATTTCTCACACCCTGTGTCTCACACGCGCGCACACACACATACACACACTACATAATGCTCAGGATCATTTAATTACACAGTGAACTCGTCACTTCGGACATCCATGAAACACTCCTACAAAAGGAAAGCTAAACGTCGCCTTCCTATTACTGCAGATAAGATATTAGATGCCCCAGCTCTTGTCAATGATTATTGTAAGTTCTACTGCAGGAGTTTGGTTACAAACCTTTCAATCTTTTTTTTTCCCCCCTTCTGCTTCAGACATCAATACACTGGATTGGGGGAAAAGCCACCTTGCTGTTGGCCTTGGTAACGCTGTGTTTCTCTGGAATCCTACTAGTGGTGACACCCAGATGCTCATGGAGATGGGTGAGAGGGATTATGTGTCCAGCGTCTCTTGGGCGGCCAATGGAAGATACCTCGCCATCGGAGGAAGTGATGCTTCCGTACAGCTCTGGGACGTTGAAAAGCAAAAGAGACTAAGAACGATGACAGGACACACGAATCGTGTTGGAGTGCTAACGTGGAATGCCCACTTACTTGTCAGGTATGATTTAACGTAACAACTTAAAGTCTGTTACAAGTTAGCTACCTGTATTAGCTAACAGCAAGCATGGGAAATAGGTATGATTCAGGGCCATACCTTTTTCATAAACATGACCACTGCCAGGTGATGTAATTGTATTGACATCTTCTCTTTTCAAGTGGTGGACACAGTGGTCAGATCCACCATCATGACGTCAGGCAGCCAGAGCATTGCATACATCGTGCGGTGCTACACCAGCTGGAGGTCTGTGGGTTGAAGTGGACTGCAGATGGAAGGTACCTTGCCAGCGGTGGCAATGACAACCTTGTGGCCGTCTGGAATGCCAGCAATCCCACTGAGCCAATCCAGCTGTTGCAAGGTCACCAGGCCGCTGTTAAAGTTAGTAGCTTCAAAATGAATGCTCTGTTGACCTGCGTTTATCATGTGATGGCTTTCTCTTCTGTTTTTGCTTCTTTCTTTTCCTTTGTTTGTGCAAAAGGCTTTAGCGTGGTGTCCATGGCAGTCAAATCTTCTTGCCACTGGAGGGGGCACTAATGATAAGACAATTAAGTTCTGGAATGCCTCTACTGGCCAGTGCTTAAACTCTATTGATGCTAAGTCGCAGGTAAGTTTACTCGACCTGTGAATGTTACACTATCTGTTTGGTGTTTGATAGTTGTTACCAGCATCTATTGATGTGGTTAAGAGATACATGTATAGCCTGGATCATAATTTTACAGGGTATTTGGTATGCATTTGTATAATGTAACTAATTCAACTCTGACGTTTGCCAAACATTACAAGTACACTACAAGTGTCACAATCAAATGGTCATATTTAATATAAACTAGTGGATTTTTCAACACTAAGCATATAATCAACCACCACATGTCTTTGCATCTATGTGATCTCTGTGACCACCTCCTTAACATATCCCTGATTGTGTCTGCTTCTGGAACCCTTCTCTACCACCTTACCAACCTTACCATTTCAAGTGACTCTTTTGATGTCCTTTCTGTTACTTTGTTGTCTGTTTTCTCTACTGTATGCCTGTATATCACGTCTTTGCATTAAAATTTTATCTACCACTACATACACCTGTGTAATGGGTATGTCGTGACTTATTGTGTGCATTAGCCTGTTGTGACCACTTTTGGTTTCCTGCTTATCGTAGGGGAAAAGTTCTGCTGTAGAGCAAACTTCCAACACATCATTATACACATAAGAAGCAAGCATTACTACCTTCTAAACTTATTAACTAGAGTTCTTGAATTACATGCACATTACTTATCTGTCCACAGGTATCTGGTATTGCATGGAACAGGGAGTACCATGAGCTGGTTACATCTCATGGGAACCCTGACAACCAGCTTACAATCTGGAAGTATCCCTCCATGTGCAAAGTTGGAGAGCTCTCTGGTCACCAAGACCGCGTTTTGAGCATGGCAATGAACCCTGAGAAGACCTGTGTAGCTTCAGCTGGAGCTGATGAAACACTTAGAATATGGAACTGCTTTGAGCATTGTCAGTCCATCAACCAGAGTCAAAATTACTCTGAAGACAGCATCACTGCTCTAATTAATACTGTTCATTAATCTTTCTTTCATGTATTTGTATTTTCCTTTTTCACACTTTGAAATATATTTTAACAGCCCTGCTTATGTATTAACTTTATGATCATCCTTCATGTTGCTTTTTGGTTCTGAATTGAAATCTCATTTGAACATTAGCACACAAGTCATCGCTTTCCCTCAATCATTATAATGTGATAACCAAACTGCGTTTTAATAGGTGGATCTGTGTATGATGGCCTGTCCACAGTGCTTGGTTCAAGTTGAAACGCAGCTTCTTGAAATGGTCCCACCATCGATCCCCGGTTCATCCAGCCCAGATCGCCCTGCCATGTGTAAGTATTAAAGTTAGTACAGCTACAACGGTCAGCGCACACGCTGATGTACTACGGTACCCTTACCCCTTGCCTGGCCTTGTCCTCACTGTAAGTGGCTGCTACTTCATTAAATTTCTGACCGTCCTTCAGTTTTTGCATTGCTTCCATCACCTTCGAGTGCTTCTCGCACAAGATGTGCCTTACCTGGAATGGTCAGGGGCCATGTTTTTTTGTTTTTTTTTGTAATTATACGTGCACCCACTTTTACTGCAGTGCCTCCCCCACCACCCTTCTTTCCTTTGCCAGAACCACCATCTGATGCTTCGGCTGCTTCAGCTATGTCCGACGCAACAAGTTCAAAGGAAGTTACGCGCAATTCATATATCACCTGCCTTTTCCTTTTCCCTTGCCTTTTGGCGGCATATTAATAATACTTAACTAACCAGCCCCAGCTGCAGTCATGCTGTATTAAGTAATAGTTTGCCACCAAAATAGCACAACAGCTGGACAATGTTCCGCAGTGTGTCATGGCTAATGGCTTGTCAATAATATAGTCAGAAAACCACATCTGATGCACACTCACACATAACACACAGTACAAACATAAACAAAACAAAATCCACATGCTCAATGATCACATGATACATCCCAGGATTCCTCAGGAATTGCATGTGGCTGCTGTGGCAAGTCACATATTTCATCATCACTCAACAACACTGTTCTCCTGTAAGGAAATATGCATGTGTACACATGTGATGTAACACGCGTTGTGTACACAGATACACAAACCACCACACACACACACATACACACACACAAGTACACACACATATTATCATACAATAGCACACAAACACAGACACATACAGACACAAAAGCACACAAGACACACACACAATAGCATACACAACGCATAAGCACATATTATCATACAAAAGCACACAGACACACACACAGACACACATACAGACACAAAAGAAGACACAAACACACACAAGCACACACAACAGATACAAGCTCACCTTCTCTGCAGCCTCGTGCACCTAGGACATCCTTTGCCCGCGAAACACGTCTTATGGAAACAGCCCATACAGTCTATGGAGCCATAGTAAACATGAGCAAGCACGCAAAGCCACACCCACCTCTACACGTCATAACTTTCTCCAGTTCAAATGGAAACAGAATGTCTTGGTCGTTCCTACAAAATTCACACACAAATCCATTTCCATGACAGGTCTGTGGACATGTTCTGATGATGTAAATGTGAGGATTGAAGAAACCACTCACCGCACAAGACATGATGTGTCTAACGCCATCAGCCAACATGGAGCGCAAGTGCCTCATGCGAGTCCCCTGCGTTTTGACCTTTGAATGGGTAGGGGTAGGAAGATTAGTAAAGATGGGTTGTATTTTTTTTTTTTTGGGGGGGGGGGGGGGGGGGGGGGGGGGGTACCATCATCAAGTCATCCAATGAGTAATGCAGAGTGTCTGTGGTCCAAGGGATATAGCCATCAAAGGTCCTGTTAAGACTGCAAGAGGGGTTTTAGAACAGCTGTAATGTAAAAATATGCTCACACATAATACATGTACACACACACACACACACACACATACACACAATGTACACACACATATACACACACACACACACACACTGAACACAACCCCCCCCCCCCCCACACACACACACACACACACACACACACACGCATACCTTTGGGCAGATAGCTCCTTACAAGACCGCAGGTACTTCTTGACAGAGATCAGTTGCATCCTCAAGTCCTAATAAGGAGGGGCATCTAAATGCCACACCCTTACATGTATAGCCTGGGCACCCTACCTTGGCAGCAGATAACTGAGGGATCTTTGTACAGATCTTCGATGTTATTTTGAACACAGGTTCACAGTAGATTTTGGCCAACAGGTCTCTCGCAAAGTTCGAAACGGGTAACCTAACCAGCAAAGGAGAAACATAACACACACATATGTATCCAACCCAACTTGTAAACACAGCACATGCAAATCATTGCCCTAAGTTGGCTGACTCTATTCAATGTACACAATGATAATTGCTGCTAAAAAAAACAACACAGCCTTAGGTCTTACTTATTTGAAGGTCCAGCACCTGTTCCCAGACCTTATTTTCAAGAAGCAACCCTTCCCCAGCCCTCACCTCTTCCTCAGTCCTTTCTTTTTAAAGGACCAGTATCTCTTACCCAGCCCTTTCTATTAAAGGACCAGTATCTCTTACTTTTTAAAGGACCAGTAGCCCTAAGGACCAGTATCTCTTCCCCGGTTCTTACTTTTTAAAGGACCAGTACTCTAGGATGTAGGCAGGCACCACCCAGAGTGTACTGATATGGCAGTTCTGACAAAAATACTTTCCGGTGTAGTAACAGAAACGGAAGTAACGAGAATGGTTGGAGTCCAAAGTCATGCCACACCCAGTACACCTGTAGCCTTGGGCGATGAGGGCCTGCTCAAAGTTCCTGTGTGGAGATGTGAAGGTGAGGTGTGGAGATAAGGGTGATGTGGAGGTATGAGGGTGAGGTGTGGAGATAAGGGTGATGTGGAGGTGTGAGGGTGAGGTGTGGAGATAAGGGTGATGTGGAGGTATGAGGGTGAGGTGTGGAGATAAGGGTGATGTGGAGGTGTGAGGGTGAGGTGTGGAGATAAGGGTGATGTGGAGGTGTGAGGGTGAGGTGTGGAGATAAGGGTGATGTGGAGGTGTGAGGGTGAGGTATGGAGATAAGGGTGATGTGGAGGTGTGAGGGTGAGGTGTGGAGATAAGGGTGATGTGGAGGTGTGAGGGTGAGGTGTGGAGATAAGGGTGATGTGGAGGTGTGAGGGTGAGGTGTGGAGATAAGGGTGATGTGGAGGTATGAGGGTGAGGTGTGGAGATAAGGGTGATGTGAGGTGTGCCTGCCCATGTCCACACTGGTGTACTGTAGCCTACTTTGGTGGGGTGAACACTTCCAGAAGAATCTTTGCCTTGGGAGGTGACCAATCTCCACTTCGTTTGTTGCAGGCCTAAAAAACATACCCACCCCACCCCTTGATGACAAAAAGACCCAATCAGAACATAGAGTAGCCTCACAGCATCTAGTGACTTGAGCAGGTGTGTGTCATCACACAGTGACATCACTAACTTCAACGGCAGCTGCAGGCACTGGGGTGTGTGTGTGTGTGGAATGTGTGCATTGTGTGTAGTGTGTGTGGCATGTGTATGTGATATATATGTTGTGGATGTGATGTGTGCATTGAGATACGTGGATGTGTGTGATGTATGGTGTGTGTGTGTGTGTGTGCATGTGCGTGTGTATGTGTGTGTGCATGTGCATGTGTGTGTGTATGTATGTATGTATGTGTGTGTGTGTGTGTGTGTGTGTGATATGTATAAAGAGGCCACTTAACACATGCTACACTTTTACATTCAACACAGGTCTATCCGGCTGCAATTCTTTCAAGTGGCCAGCCAGGAAAAAGAAGAGTTTGCGAGCTGCCTCATCCCCAGTCCTCCCATCTTCAGACTGCTGGGATTCTGGGAAGTCCAGGTCATTAAGAGGAGCATGGTTGTCGTGGGAATGGTTTTGTGAGGGAGAAGCTTGGTTGTCATGGGAAACGTCTTGCAAGGGAGGAACGTGGGAGCCGAAGGGTCTGTAGTCTTCTTCAATGTCATCCTCCTGTTCCATAAAGCTGGACTTGTACTGCCAAATAAATGAGACCTAGTTAAACACACCCCATCACCACCATAGATCTCCATATCACCACCACCACCACTACAGATTTCCATTTGAATATACCTTCCACACCACTTCACCATCACTACTCCACACCCCCACACCATCACTACTCCACACCACTTCACCATCACTACTCCACACCCCCACACCAGAAATCCATCACCTACCACAGTAAACACATAACTAATATTGTTACACAGTTAATGAGCCGATGACACACACACCATCAGTCACACACATACACACACATACAACAGGCATACAGACATACACACACCATGAACACACACACACACACCATGAACACACACACACACACACACACACACACACACACACACACACACACACACACAAACCCTCTCAATAGCAGTAAGGAGTGCCTCTGACACAGGGAAGTGAAGGTTCTCTCTGTCCAGCTCGCTGGTGACCTGGAAGTAATCCTTTTCTTCCGGAATGGTGGGGATGAGTGGGGATGAGGTGGTGGTGGTGGTGAGAGGACTAGCGGTCTTCACTTTATGCTCTAACAAATAAAAACGGCAAAGCCACTGTCACTACAGCCCACTCCTACCACTATACCCTACCATTATGTCATGTGAGAGGCAAGAGGGAAGTGATGGGGTGTGGTTGGGGGGGGGAGGTGGCATGAAAGCAATGATGATGGGGTGTGGTTGGGGAGGTGGCATGAAAGCAATGGTGATGGGGCACAGGCGATAACAGTGGCATGGTGTTACGACATAGTTCATGCCTTGATATGTCAACGGTTGTATTCCATATAGTGCTCACCTGACTTTGGTGGCTGCGATGAGGAACGAGTCCTTGATCTGGGCATGGCGGGCTCATGGTGCACAATGACGCTAGACGTACCCGGTTCCACCAGCAACCCCGCCTTTACGGATGCTGTCTCGTTCTGGATCTGCTCGAGGCCGCTGCTGAAGCGGTTCTGGGACAGCAGCGACGAGAAATCAGACATGGAGAGCCACTTGTTTCTGTGCGGCAGCGGGTCTTCTGCGTCGGCCTGCGCCTCTGCCGAATGAGTCCACATCGCCTGCAGCGAAGCTGAGCGAACCATCGTCCCGTTACCCGTTGCCCCCTCCCGAGCTCTGATGATGGCGTCGCTCTGTGTGGTCGAGACGTCCTCGTCAGCATTCCCTTCCCGCGGCGCATCGGTGGTGGCGGGCAACGTCTCCGACAGATAGGCCCCATCTGCAGGAGCACCGTTGACGGGGAATCCAGCTACCGAGCCTCGGTGATCGGGATAGCCGCCTCCCTCCTGAGCGAAGGAGGAGGAGGAGGTGGTGGTGGTGGTGGCTACGACGTTGCTGCCCAGTACGGTGGCCGCTCGACGTGGCTTTCCTGACGCGACGTTCTTGGAATGGCTATGAACCTTGTAGTGGTTGCTGTAGTGACCCGCGTGCAAGGAGAGCCTCTTGGGATTCTGCGGGTACGCTTCCGACTTGTGCACAATTCCGAGGCGGGTGAAATATTTCATGTGTGGGTCCCTTGTTGCTGGATTATCGCTCGCTTTGGTTGCTTTTGCGCCATCCTTTTCCTTTCTACGGAGGGTTGTGTTTTGCTTCTCGGCACCCGTAGGCCTGCTTGCTTCGCCTTTCGGCTTGCTTTTACTTTCGTTAGACTCCACTTTTTCCGCCGACGTTGACATCGCAGTGAGTGAGCGCATACAAGACGACCCGACGCCTACATCAGCCAACAGGATTGTAAACTTAACGAATGAACGGTAGCCAAGGGGTTAACTGTTGCCCAGCGCTGCACTTTGTGACGTAATGCATAGGTACAGTATACATGTGTGAGCAATGTGTAATATCGAAAGCTATTTTTGATTTTTTGATTTGATAAAACAATGTTTAAGGTTTTGAATTACGAAACTAGCCAAAACAATAAGCAACATGTATTCGTTAGAATCGATTTTCGTGTTTCGCCGCTATTTCAAGTGTCGTAAGTACAGCAGTCTGTGAATAGCATCAGCCTATTAAGAAAGCCTACTCAGCAAAAGGAGATTCTACAGGCGACCCGTCGCATCGAAAGATAGTGGTGGCCCTGGTGCGGCACGTTTACAGATCACAAGTGCATTTGCGACCTTAGTATTTGGTAGTCCTTCGATCATTCCTTATCTGCCGTAAAATTACAGGTCTGTTCGTACAGACGACGAAGTCACATTTCTCTCCAGGATTCAACTCTTCTAAACACAAGAATACACACACGCGTAGAAGAGAAGACACAGATACACACTCATACCCACCACAGCCACTGCCATCAAAGTCGTGATCTGCGCCGTATAGCAATATGGCATCGTCGTACCAATACAACATGACCAACAATACGTGTTTAATGTTGTCTGATACGTCTTGCGTAAGTGGTTCTTATTTAAACTGCATGCATCGCTAGAGGCATAACGTAATGCGTCGGCTGACATGCTGACGCTCTGATGTTGCCTCATTTTCGCTGCAGGAAATAATCCAGGCGTGCCGCAGGGCCGTCTCCATTCTATCGATGTGCTGCTGGTAAGCGAGTGGAACAGTTCACGGCGTGTACGTTCTAATTGAAACAAGCTGTCGTTTAGTTTGGGCATGCTCTTGATCCTTGTTCTATTCAAGAAGTACAAGTTCATGATACATGTAAGTTTCTTTTGGGGGAAATTGTAATAGTTTTGGGGCTTAATCACCCCTTCATATGGCGATCAACCCATTTACTATGCTTTGTTACCATCACCTCCTCATCAAGGCATACTACCCTCACCTTGTCATATTGCCATCAATCCCTTTCTCATCATGTTGCTGCAAACCTCCCTCACCTCACGTTACCCAGACCTCATGCTATCATCTCTTTTGACCCTCATCTCGTACTTCCTCATCACATCTCATTGTTACCCTCACCTCATGTTACCCTCATCTCATGTTACCCCTCACCTCATGCTACCCTCACCTTGTGCTACCCTCACCTAATGTTGCCTTCACCTCCTCATATAGAGACTTAACATGTACCTCACAACTTCTGTATTCTTCCAAGCACTTGGATTTGCAGTGGTATGTATGCAGTGTGGTATGTGTGATATATGTGATGGTGATGTGTGTGCTATGTGAATGCGTGCTATGTGTGATTGTGTGATGTACCTCTGTTCACATCACTTTCCATCCTACAGCAGGACTACAAAGTTGTGAACAATGCCCAATACGACAGCCACACACACAGTGTGTGCATATTTGAAGCGTGGTGGCTATTCTACTCAAGTAAAGCGGTGGTATAGGTGGTGATGGTTGTTGGCATTAACCTGCATCTTTTCTGCTCCGCACTCCACCACAGACTGGGTGCCATTTCTATTCATTTGCTGCATCACATTCAATATCATCTATCTCATACTCAGTCACCGAAGCACTGCTAGATTTGAAAAGCAAGCACATCTGAGGAATAGAGGGGCACACTGGAGGGTTGGGTTAAGGGGGAGGTGCACACTGGAGGGTTGGGTTAAGGGGGAGGGGCACTGGAGGGTTGGGTTAAGGGGAGGGGCACACTGGAGGGTTGGGTTAAGGGGGAGGGGCACACTGAGGGTTGGGTTAAGGGGAGGGGCACACTGGAGGGTTGGGTTAAGGGGGAGGGGCATCCTGAAGGACTGGGTGAAGAGGAAGGGGGTAATGGAGGGTTGGGTTAAGGGGGAGGGCATCCTGAAGGAGGGAGGGGGTAATGGAGGGTTGGGTTAAGGGGGAGGGGCATCCTGGGGGGTAATGGAGGGTTGGGTTAAGTGGATGAGCATGCTGTACATTACTGACACACTTTTCAGCCCCTCCCCCTTTAACACAATCCATTAGCACTTTACTCTTCTCATTGGTTACAGGTACTATCTGTTCATCTCATTGGCACTTCCTGGGGCATTATCGGGCCTACCCTTCATCATGAGCTCATATGGACCAGCTGGATTGTGGTGGTGTGTGAGAATTACGGGGAGGGGAGGGGAGGGGGAAGAACCTTTCAGAACTGCTTAAAGCAGTGTTGTCTTCGTATTGTTGCTCGTTTCTCATTTTGTGATTTAACCCTGTGTTTACCTGTGTTTGCAAACAGCTGGATCATTAGCAAACGTGATGGCGAGACGTTTGTCCCAGGAGTCACCATGTCTTTTGTTCTGTACGTGAAGCAACCCCTCCCCTCCACCCCCCCTTTTAAAACTTGGAAGTATTTGTATTTTCCAAAGGTACTATGGCCCGCTGTGGATCATAATTGTGGCCATGGTCATTGGGCAAGTGGTGACTATGCGGTTGCATTACAAACAGGTTGAGGCTCTTACCTGTTCAGACCATTTAATATTGTCCTGCATTTACTCTAGACCAAAAAGGTGCTACTCTGTGAATGCCACACACAGAAAGTGGAGGTAGGTGTGGCTTTGGAACGTTTTTTTATCAACGCTTAATATGTGGTGTAATGGGCGGTGTAATGTGTGGGTTTTGCAGAGTTTCTGGACCGTAGAGATTAAAATACTACTGTTCCTTCCATGGATCAACATACTAGGAGTGTTATTTGCCACCTTGAACAGGTTAATGATATGCATGCACATCTACCCATGATGACCACTCCTTTCTGTGCTCTAATTGGAAACAAAATTTGACGCAAAGGATTCGTCTTGCAACCAACTCTCATCTAAGCGAAGAAGCAAACTTCTTCTTCTGGTTCATGCATGCTGTTACAGACCCACTCCATGGTAAGACATCAGAGCTACTCCCTCTCCCTCACGTCATATCCTTCCACCCTCCCTCACCCACCATCCCCACTCACTCCACACCATCCCTTCATCACTCCCTTGATCATGTCTGTGATAGTAGGTGTGCTTCGGTTAAAATTCCTTCTCCAAATACAGGAACGCTCTATGCACTGGTCTTCGTCACTGCCTATTCTAGGTTTGGAGTCAAGCAACTAAAGGTTAGTTATCTATTAATTAAAGCTAATTTAATAACCATCACTACTGCAGCAATCCTGTCTACAAGTAACTACTAGTAGCATAAACATTCAACCAACAACCCCTTGGTTAATTAAGGTTAATAACTAACTGCAATGCACTCCAACCTCACAGGAAGCATTGCTACAATTCTGTACCAACAAGACCACTGTCAAGGACTACCCCATTGTTAGTGTTGTGGACGAAGATTACGATAGCTCATTCAAGAGCGAATACGTGGAGAAAAAAGATGACGGATGATGACATTAAGGGGGAGGGGCAAAGACTCGAAGGGGGAGGGGCAAAGACTGTCCAACCACCCACACACAAGTATTATGTGTCTCGATTAATGTATTCTTTGTTTTATGATTACAAATGAACATAACATCATCAATTACTGTCATGCATTAAAATATAAGAAGCCCCACCCAAAAAGGGCGTGGCCTGACTAACAACAACAAACACCAACAGTTAACCAGACAGTATTATTGGGACTGGTTGTTATGTAACATCTTCAGATGTTCGCTTGATCCAATAGGTTTGAACAGGGGTCGAGCTCTTGAAGAAACGCTACAATTGTATTAATAATAGATACATCTACTGCACTTTAAAACATACCTTAACATGATCCCATTTCAGCCTACGAACTGTTTCTCTATCAAATGCATATATGAAGAGCATTAGTACGCCTACGTATGAGTGTGTGTGTTGTTTGTGTGTTGTGTTGTGTGTGTTGTGTGTGTGTGTGTGTGTGTGTGTATGTGTGTGTGTGAATGTGGTTATATACAAGCATACATGCGCACAAGTGTCCTGGTGGATCACCAGGTCACCAGGACACTGATCCATACCAGGGAGGGGTGAGAAGATGACATGGAGAACAAGGAGAGGAAATGAAGCTCGGTTTAGGATGATTTGGTATAGCCTTGCAAGGTGTGTGCATGAGATGGGAGGAGGGAGAAGGGAGGAGGGAGGAGAGAGGAGGGAGGGGGGAGGGAAAGACTAATGTAATGTAGGTGGGTGTTCACACAACAATGACTCACCTATCAATAAATGGGAATACATTAACGAGAAAGAGTACACAAGGATATCCAAGAAGAGACAGGGCACTGTTGAACAGCTCTTTCTAATGACATGGAGTGATATCATATGCTAACCAACCAAGCTCCTCCCTCTCACTCACCTTACTACTATCCCTCAATGGATCATAGGAAGTGTGCCATTTCGTTCTCTGGTACACGGGAACAAGAGTAGAGATAGGCCACAGGCCAGGGTGTGAGGGGGGGGGGGGGGGGGAGAGGGAGGGGGGAGCTACGTGCACACAAGGATCTGTACCTGATATAGAACGGTCACAAGGACCACTAGATACATCACAAACATGACAATGATGAGAGTATACAGAGGTACGTACCAACTGGTTGGAAGACAAGGCCAGGTGTGTGTGGAGGGAGAGTGTGTGGAGGGAGGAGAGTGTGTGTGGAGGGAGGAATGTGTGTGTGGAGGGAGATGAGAGTGTGTGGAGGGAGGAATGTGTGTGTGGAGGGAGGAATGTGTGTGTGGAGGGAGGAGAGTGTGTGTGGAGGGAGGAGAGTGTGTGTGGAGGGAGGAATGTGTGTGTGGAGGGAGGAATGTGTGTGTGGAGGGAGATGAGAGTGTGTGTGGAGGGAGATGAGAGTGTGTGTGGAGGGAGATGAGAGTGTGTGTGGAGGGAGATGAGAGTGTGTGTGGAGGGAGATGAGAGTGTGTGTGGAGGGAGATGAGAGTGTGTGTGGAGGGAGATGAGAGTGTGTGTAGTGAGAGATGGAGGCAGAGTGTGCGAGTCAAATCACAGAGAAGAGGAAAGAGCCAAGTGGCCTTGGTTGTCAGAGGGCAGACGAGACAGGAATGGATAACGTACACGTAGAGGCCAAGGTATGGGTACGTTGAGTTTATCTCCTTGCACTGCAGCCAGCTGTGTGGGAAAAACATGGTGGCATTGTGCCTAGGATGATGCACTCACCACCACAGACCAGACGACCCATAGGAGTTGAGATTGTAGAGGGGAATGCAGGCAGGGAGAGCAGGGAGAATGAACGAAGCCACGAGAAACAGTCTGGGAATGAATGATAATAAGATGGTCCACTTCAATACCAGAAGACAAAAATGACAGAAACTCTCGGTTTCAATGTATAACAATCTATTATCAGAATAGAACAGTATACACAACAACATTGTATTTACACTTAGGAGCCCATAGCACAGTCAATGAACAAACAATAAATAAATAACAATTATTAAATTTTTAACATTTATATAAAACCCATAATACACACACAGTATAAGACATTGTAACTGCTCCAGTTGCTAAGAGCGATCAAAGGCACCATCTAGCTGCACCATGGAATATATAACAGAGTGTAGCAATGGACCCATGCCTTATGAGGTATTAAGAAGCCATCCAAGATGCTCACTGTCAGGTGCTGTGTGTTATGTATGTGTGTGTATGTGTGTGTGTGGATGTGGTGTGTGTATGTGTGTATGTATGTGTGTGTATGTGCATGTATGTGTGTGCGTGCATGTGTGTGTATGTGTGTGCGTGTATGTGTGTGTGCGTGTATGTGTGTGTATGTGTGTGTATGTGTGTGTATGTGTGTGTGTATGTGTGTGTGTATGTGTGTGTATGTTTGTATGCGTGTGTGTGTTTGTGTGTCCATGTGTGCATGCATAGGTGTGATGTGTGTGTATGTGTGTGTCATGTGTGTATGTGCGTGCATGTTCTTTGGATGTACGTAGTGCATGCATGAACATTTGGGTATGCAAGTGTGGTGTGTGTGCTTGTCGTGTGTGCTTGTGAGTGTGTCATGGTGAGTGTGGTGTGTGCTTGTCATGGTGAGTGTGGTGTGTGTTAGTCATGTGTGTGGTGTGTGTGTGTTTGTCATGGTGAGTGTGGTGTGTGCTAGTCATGTAAGAGTGTGGTGTGTGCTTGTCATGTGTGTGGTGTGTGTGTGCTTGTCATGTGTGGTGTGTGTGCTTGTCATGTGTGAGTGTTGTGTGTGCTAGTCATGGTGAGTGTGGTGTGTGCGCTTGTCATGGTGAGTGTGGTGTGTGCTTGTCAAGTAAGAGTGTGGTGTGTGCTAGTCATGTGTGTGGTGTGTGTGTGCTTGTCATGTGTAGTGTGTATCAAAACCAGTGGGAGCTGGATTGACAAAGGAGGTTGGTTGACAAAGGAGGTGTCAGGGTGATGACTGACAAAGGAGATGTCAGGGTGATGACTGACAAAGGAGGTGTCAGGGTGATGATTGACAAAGGAGGTGTCAGGGTGATGACTGACAAAGGAGGTGTCAGGGTGATGATTGACAAAGGAGGTGTCAGGGTGATGATTGACAAAGGAGGTGTCAGGGTGATGATTGACAAAGGAGGTGTCAGGGTGATGATTGACAAAGGAGGTGTCAGGGTGATGATTGACAAAGGAGGTGTCAGGGTGATGATTGACAAAGGAGGTGTCAGGGTGATGATTGACAAAGGAGGTGTCAGGGTGATGATTGACAAAGGAGGTGTCAGGGTGATGATTGACAAAGGAGGTGTCAGGGTGATGATTGACAAAGGAGGTACCAGGGTGATGGCTGACAAAGGAGGTGTCAGGGTGATGATTGACAAAGGAGGTGTCAGGGTGATGATTGACAAAGGAGGTGTCAGGGTGATGATTGACAAAGGAGGTGTCAGGGTGATGATTGACAAAGGAGGTGTCAGGGTGATGATTGACAAAGGAGGTGTCAGGGTGATGATTGACAAAGGAGGTGTCAGGGTGATGATTGACAAAGGAGGTGTCAGGGTGATGAACAATGTGAACCTCAAGTAATTTTATTGATGAGTTCGATATTTTATGGCCATTCCCAGACCCGGAACATGTATATGAATGTATGTATGTATGTAAGTATCTTCTCTGTCTGTTGGAGTGCCCTACTAGGAATGCTAGATAAGCACACTCAATACCAGTACATAAAACGATGCACATTGATCTATAAGCACTCCTAGCACACAATCCTGTGATTATAGGGTCCTTGCGATAAGACACATATCATAGTACACATATAGATGTTGTCCAACAACTGCTGTTGAAATGCATCGTGCTGTTTGTTGTGGGAGGTTCCCAGGCCACTCAAAACACACTACGAAATATGTCATGCCTTTCTGAACTGTGTGTCTACATGAACCCTGCTCTGTGGTCAATTTAAAGAACCCTGCACTGTGGCCAATTTAAAGATCATTCAATAGATTGTACTCTGCACAATGGCCAGGTACAAACAAGCACAGGATGCCCTTACACAATAGCACAAAGCAGTTTCTTATTCAGAGTGGACCACACTGCTTCCAACGTTGGATGTAGAGTTGACTGGTGCCAAAGTAAAGAAGCAAGGTTGATAGCGGGTTGGATATTGAAAACGGCGTGTTATAAGATAGAATGAGGTCTGGGTGAAGGGGAAGGTATAGCCTGGCTCCAGCACTCCATAATCCAGGCCTATAGCCTGGCTCCAGCACTCCATAATCCAGGCCTATAGCCTGGCTCCAGCACTCCATAATCCAGGCCTATAGCCTGGCTCCAGCACTCCATAATCCAGGCCTATAGCCTGGCTCCAGCACTCCATAATCCAGGCCTATAGCCTGGCTCCAGCAGTCCATAATGCAGGCCTAATACCCCATTCTATCTTATAACCCAAGTTACACACCTTTTTTCAAACTGCCAACTCGCTATCAAACTTGGTTTCCTCACTTCTTGCACCAGTCAATTGTACATCAGACAAGTTTTAATCCTTTGTGTAAAAATAACTATAAAAAAAGAAAGTAAATATGTTGCAAAAGTAAAGAAAGAAAAGGGTCATGTCCACTCAAATGTAATACACACTGATTTGAAGATATGCACCCAAACACATGGTTCCTCACATTTCAAGTATAACGTTGCTCTTCAATAGGAACACACCCCATATGAGGTTAACCATGATTCCAAAGTTGCCCAGCAACACAACCCAATCTGGCAGGATAAGAAATCACAGTTGTGAAACAACTTTCTATTGCATGTTCCCTATATATTCAACGATTGTATCATTTGCACCTGTCTCTGACTACTATAAGGTTTAACTAATAAATTTACACTTTCTTGTATTAAAAAAACTAAACTTACCAGGTCTCGATGTTTCATGGTCCTATTGGCATGTATTGTGTGCATGTTTGAGGCCCTTTCTATGTTGTATGTAAATTACATTGGTATGGTAAGGTTAACAACCTACTTTAGTGGTGATTATTTACACACAGCATTCCTACAATACAAGTTACACTTACGTGTTGCATTTATGTAAATATGAGATCTCAGACATAACACCACACACACACAAATACACACATACACACATGCACTCATACAGCACACATGCACATGTGCACACATATGCACACGCACATACCGGTGTACATCAGCCAGATGCCTTGAGCCTTACACAAGTCTAGCTCTGCACTGCTAGCTGGACTGTAGTTCACACGACCCTATTTTAAAATAGCATGACACTGCAAATTTCTGCATCAGCTGACTCATAGCCATTGTGTGTTATTAGCAAAAAGTGCACAGGCACACACCCACACACGCACCCACATACATAATACATACACACATACAAACAAACATAAACACACATACTATACACACACATACACACTGTGTTACCACAATGTACGCTGTAGACGACAAGGTGGACGCTATGCCGTAGTACAGGATCAGCCGCTTAGGTGGACGGGAGCAGGAAGGGACGGGGAGGAGAGCAGAAAGGGAAGTGGAAGTTAAATGTAATCCTGAACACAGCTATACCAGTGTCTAACCTGGTAATAAAAGCCGTGCTTTTGGTACAGGCATATTAGCAGAATTACAGTCAGGCTAGTATTCAAGAATGAACTCCGAGTCAGTGAGGTAACGCAGGTGCTACCGTACTTGCATTTGCCATGCAAGGCAGGGTTGGCATGGGACGTACAGACGCGTTGCTACGCAGCACTCACCTTCCGATCAGGGAAAGGCACGCCACGGACACACGAATGTTCAAGATGATGTTCTACGGTAGATGACGAATTATACTGTAGAGTAAATCGCTGCACACTTTTTCACCGAATACGTCACTCGCCTCTTGACTCTCGCTGAACCCCAGAGATTCCAAGCAACTATTGTTTGACATTTCTTAGTTCGAAGCATGTGCGGCGCTGACGTGGGCGTGGGGGGGGGGGGGTCAAATATCAAAATTAATGAAGCCAGAGAAAATAAAGAGGTTAAAACTCGCTGGTTTATTTGAACTAAGCACCCCCCCCTTTTTTTTTTCAAGTTTGCCATCACAAGCGCCACGCGTTGCTCTTTTTTTTTTTTTGTTGAAGCCTGCAAGTTCTGTTGCGCGTTTTTGCCAAAAAAAATCTCGATTTTCTGGAGCGCCGTTTTTTTTGTGGAACAGTATCTTATGAATCGGTGCTCATTTCTTTCTGAACATCGCTACATAGGGTGCAGCATGCTATATAGGGTGCAGCATGCTATATAGGGTGCAGCGTGCTATATAGGGTGCAGCATGCTATATAGGGTGCAGCGTGCTACATAGGACCTTTGTTATGTAAGCTAGATCACTAAATCTAGACACTGACTTTGTATTTTTGAATCCAAGTATTTTAATGCCTAGCACGCGATTACCTCCTACTGGCGTATATTGTGAACAAAGGTGAAGCCAGCAAGTCATATCCGATAATGAGAATTGCTCTATTTGTGCACACGGATAAAAAATTTGGTATGCACGTGTAAGTAGTCTCGTACCCAGACCTACCGACAGTTCGTATCAGAGAAGCAGGACCAGGGCTACAGCAAAACTTCTGGCTCCGCTGCATACGTGGTGTTTCGCTTCTGAGGTCTGCTATTATCATGTGTCTCCGTGGTACAAGATCATCTTACCATTGTCCACAACTGTTTTCAAGTTCAATAGACCTTGCCTGATCAAAGAGCAAAATCTGCTAGGTCCACCCAATACTGCCAGGCCCTCCATGTCTTGCTTTGCATGTCGTTTTTGTTCATTGTTCTTTATATGTATGTATGTATGTACGTAGTCGTAAGTTTTTTCATTCCAGCAAAAAAATATATCGCATGTCTACATGTACGATGCTTACGTCGGTAGGGTCTGGGTACCATACTATAGTGTAATGAATAATTGCTCAATTATCAATTATAGTGGGTAATACTTTTTAAAAAGAATGGCGGGAATGTGCAGCCGAAAGATAACACATGTCATCTTCGACCTAGACGGTCTTCTTCTCGGTGAGTATTCTCGTGTGCCCACCATTCCATTTTATTTAGTTTTGCTTCGTTACGCGCAGACACGGAAATCTTGTACTCCAGATGCACACAGAGCATTCTCGATCGGTACGGCAAGCAGTTTACGTGGGACATAAAGCAGAAGATGATGGGCCGAAAAGCTCTCGAGGCGGCGTCCATCTTGATAACACACACAGGCATACCTCTGGCGCCTGAAGAGTTTCACAAAGAACTCTATTCCACGCTCAACGCCATCTTCCCCGAGGCCGCCCTGATGCCAGGTAGTTAGTTATATGACACCTGGTGTTATATACTATGTATGGGGCGTCCATGGTAAAACGGACGTTACGCACGTGCACGCTCGGGGATGGCGTTGCTGAAATAAGTATTAATTGGGCTTGCCCCACGGTTAAAATGTTATAAAAATGCATCGTTTGAATCGCTATACCTTCCCAACGGATAACGCTATCGACTTCCTATTTCAACACTTTATAGTGAAATGGTGTAGTATGAAGTGTAGAAAATAGGAAGTCGATAGCGTTATCCGTTGGGAAGGTATAGCGATTCAAACGCGATGCATTTTTATAACATTTTAACCGTGGGGCAATTTTCGCGGAAACTGTCCAATTAATATAATTATTATTTCGCGGTGTATAATGTATTGAGCAATTAACCAGCTAAACGTACACACACTGCACTCAAAAGAAGCCGTCCTTCACCCCTTAGCTCTCACAATTAGATGCCCCGACAATGTAGTCCCATCCGGCATCAGTGCAAAAGATCCACGTGGTCTTCAGAGACAGCCTTTGGATAGCCCTAGTTGAGGTGGGCGTTCCACTTCTTTTGTGGCCACTCCCAAAGTCAACTCCTCAGCCCCATTCTGCTATAAAAACTCCTGACGTAAAACAGCTAATGATGTCACCTGTGTGCTAATTTTGTCCTATCACACCAAACGACCAAATCAGGCAAGCCAGTGTGATTGCCTGAAACAGTCCACTAGCATTTGGGTTTCGTACAGGTAGGGGTTTAGGGGTTAATTGTTGCTAAGTTTTGTTTCTTGAAAATGACACATGGGACCAATTTTGGCAGCACGGTAATATGAACGGGTGGTAATATGCAAGCAGCATAACTCATTCAACAGCTGCACTTCATTGATTCATGGCACAGAGGTCGTGCCATAGGAACTTGAAGCTCCCTCACTTGAAGCTCCCTCACTTGGGGTCCTCCTTTCTAGTTGTCATTATGTTTTGTGGGTGCTGCTTTAAATAATAAAAGCCCCAACTGTCTCAACCTCACACAGCTCTGGTGCTACAAGTACTCTAATCTTGGGTTACCCAACCGAACCTGTCCCACAGATTTTTGGGGTAATGGGTCAAGTTGGGTCTTGCATCGAATGTCAGGTGGTTTTGGGCAATGGCTATTGTTACCTTAAAAGGATTGGCATTTGTCTTTCCTATTATCATGCAGTATTATGTAGCTACATTGTTCCATTGATTTCAATAACCTCTTATGAACTAAATTATAAAACTTCCACAAAACATAACAATAATGAGTACCAAGTCAGGGGAGATGAATCCAGCTTCCAGTGACATCACATGCCATCCCAAACAGCTTCTACTAGCTTCAGTGAAGACCACCAGCCAGCACAAGGAGCAGTACTTGGAAGCATTCAAAGCTGCACCACCTGATAAAAATGCTATGAAGCCAAACCATGCTATCCAGCCATCTCACAAGCAGTTCAAAACAAATCGGCATCTAAAAATACAGTTCCAAAGATGAGGGAGTTGAAAAGACTATCTGCACTTGATGGATGACTGACATGTTTTCTTGTACACATTTCGTAGCTACAAAATAATTTAACTCTTCACAATAACCACAAACCAAACCCAAAACCTCTGCACCCCATCTGTACCTGACCCAAGCCCATCCCTACCTGACCTGAGCCCATCTTTACCTGACCTGAACCCATCTCTACCTGACCTGAGCCCATCTCTACCTGACCTGAGCCCATCTCTACCTGACCTGAACCCATCTCTACCTGACCTGAGCCCATCTCTACCTGACCTGAGCCCATCTCTACCTGACTTGAATACTCAGTAACTATCCAAACCTATTATTGTACACTGGCCATCTATCATCACTATGTTTTCACTCACATTGTGTATGTGTGTTTGCATTTGAGTATGTGCATGTGTACTTGTACATGTGTGTGTTACATATATGTATGTTGTGTACACAAGATGCTTGGTGTGTGAATTAGCACATGTGCCATTTTACTGCTCGTGCCTTTTCCATGACATCATGGGTCCAGGTGCTGAGGCCATAGTATTCCACCTGCACGCTCTGGGGATTCCCCTCGCTGTGGCTACTGGCTCCGCCCGCCATGCGTACGAGCTGAAGGTATCCAAATACCCGAGGATTGCTGCGTGCTTCAGCCATGTGGTGTGTGCTGATGACCCAGAGCTTAAGAATGGGAAACCTGCCCCAGATGTGTACCTCCTTGCAGCCAGCAGGTTCACATCTCCACCACTGTCACCTGATAAGGTATGGTGGTGATGGAGGGAGGGAGGGAGGGGGGAGAGAGAGAGAGAGAGAGAGAGAGAGAGAGAGAGAGAGAGAGAGTGAGAGAGAGAGAGGGGGGGGAGGGGGTGAGAGGGGTGGAGGGAAACCTTGAGAGGAGAGGGGAGGGAGCATATAAATTTGCATGTAAGGTGAAAGTGAGAGCCTCTTTATTAGAGATTGGTACTTTCTCTTAGGTGTTAGTGTTTGAGGATGCTCCAAATGGAGTGCTATCTGGTAAAGCTGCTGGTATGAATGTTGTCATGGTACCAGACAAGAGGACTGACCCTACTCTCTGTCAGCCAGCTGACATGGTTGTTCCATCTTTGGAGAATGTAGATTTGGAATTCTGGGGGTTAAATTCAATTCCATTTGTGTGTCCAAAATAAACTGTGCTATACAAATTTTTTTAAAGGGAGAATCATCGAATGGGATCTCAATTTTTGTCATGACAACGAAGGTAACGACACGCGCATTGCTGTGTATACAGATGTTACATCATAGTGTGTCATGCAGCATTGGTACAACAGATGGTCAAAAAACTTTGTATCTCAACTGTGTGGTGCAAGTCAAAGTCGATCTATTTAACAGTAGGAATGGATTATTTTATGCAGTCCAGTCTATGGGAGAGCATTACCTACAGGAAAGGGGGAGGCGTTTGGGTAGTACAGATTACCCCTCCTTGACAGTTTGGACATTCTCTGGCATGGTCTGGGGACCTGCTATCCTCAGGTGCAGAAGTCTGGTCATTGCACAGTGCAATTGACGTCTCGTTGTGTCCAGTTCCTCTTCCACGAGTTCCCGTCTTTGCTTCTCATATTCCAGACTGGCCGTGAGCTTAGATACACATCTAATGCAGATCACATGACAGCAGTTAAAAAGGGGAGGGGTTTGTGTGTCACATGACCATGCAGCAAAAGGGCAGGGTTTGCGCCAGAAAGGGCTTGTGTGTCACATGACATGAACGTTTTGTGGGCACATGGTGTGTGGTGGAGGGGGACATGAATGTTTATGGGCACATGGTGTGTGGTGGAGGGGGACATGAATGTTTATGGGCACATGGTGTGTGGTACATGGTGTGTGGTACATGGTGTGTGGTGGAGGAGGACATGAATGTTTATGGGCACATGGTGTGTGGTACATGGTGTGTGGTACATGGTGTGTGGTGGAGGGGGACATGAATGTTTATGGGCACATGGTGTGTGGTACATGGTGTGTGGTGGAGGGGGACATGAATGTTTATGGGCACATGGTGTGTGTGTGGCACATGGTGTGTGGCACATGGTGTGTGGTGGAGGAAGACAATAGACACACTTCTTATGTTCGTCCTCCTTTGCCTCCATCTCAAACTCCTCCCAAATGTTGTCTGGACACCTGTAGTGGTCACGTGCTGATCTGTAGCGATACATCCCTGTAACAGTACTGTATGGCATTCCTGTAACAGTGCTGTATAGTCCCTTTGTTCCACAGCACAGATCTTCTGTTCCCCAGGGGGTAGGATCCACTGTCTTGTGACAGTAGACTTGTCTCTTCCATCTCGGGGTGTACCAGAAGGGGTACACATGTTCCAATGACCTTGCAAGCAGGTTGGAGCATGCCCTGTGTCTGTACTGCACAGCTAGGTCATAGGGTGTCTCCCCTAGACTGTTCACTAGAGAGACTGTGTGGTTTGAGCAGAGGCATATCAATCATGGAATATGGGTGTGGCTATGTCATGGGACATGGGTGTGGCTATGTCATGAGACATGGGTGTGGCTATGTCTGGTGATGGTTGGGAGGTAGCTTCAAACTTACCATCTGCTCCATTTTGGATTAACCACAGCAGACACTCAAGCTGATCGTGAATGGCGGCTATGTAGTGTGGTGTGTATGTGTGTGCATGTGTGTGTGTATGTGCATGTGTATGCGTACATATGTGTATGTATGTGTGCGTGTGTGTATGTATGTGTGCGTGTGTGTATGAGTGTGTGTGCATGTGTATGTGTGTAGGAATGTTTGTATAGTGGGTGGACCTTTCAAACTGGATGGCACACCATTGATTGTCATACCCTTGTGTGCCAAGGTGTCACCAGCATCATCTCGGCCATTGATGCTGACCGCTCCCTGGCCTATCAGGGACTTCATGTGTGCTAGATCTCCATGGCAACACATCACGTGGGCAGGATACTCTGGGTATGAGCCAGTAATTAAGTACACAAACGTTTGACACACACACACACACACACACACACACACACACACACACACACACCAGTTTTAGGAGAAGTGACTTCTTGTTCTTGACATTAGAGAGCTGGGCTGTAATTGGACCCAGAGTAGGAACATGTTGGCTTACCAATAGACCTGAGATACTCGATGCTTTGCGTCTTGTGGTGCTGAAGTGCACAGGCCAGTGGAGTTAGCCCCTTTAATTAGGGAGAAAAGATAGCATAAGTCCCAAATAGGAGGAATGACATGCAGGATAAAAAAAGCCTCTAGATTGAGAAGAAAAGGAACGAACTGGAGGTGATCCTATTCGAAAAGGAAGGGAGTGACCTTTTATACTTGTGAAAGTTTATGCTATGGATTAGTTTGCATTGCCAGTGGCCTCTGGATATCCAGTGGACTCTGGATATCCAGTGGCCTCTGGATATCCAGTGGACTCTGGATATCCAGTGGCCTCTGGATATCCAGTGGACTCTGGATATGCAGTGGACTCTGGATATGCAGTGGCAAAACATACATTGTTGTTCTTGGTGTGCAGAAGTCCTATAAGGTCTGTGCTGTTGGACACGAGCAATCTAAGGCAGTCAGTGTGACCCTCCATGGCTGCATAATGAGCAGGTGTGCATCCTTTGGAGTCTTTTAGCATCATGTCTGTGCCTGCCTGCAAAAGTGTCTAGATGTGTAGGAAAGTGGGAGGAGCAAGCAGTGTGTAATTGAGGACAGTGAACTAGGAACCAGACCCACTATTACATTATATGAACATTTCAATATTAAATTACACACATGTATGTATGTATGTATGTATGTATGTACATAACGTATGCTTATTTATATATGCAGGTATGCTTATGTGTCCAGCAAAGTAGTTTTCATTTGTAATTTTTTTTATTTTCTCTGAATTGGAAAGTCTCTCTATCAAATGACTCTTATGCTTCAAAAGTTGGACTACCTTTGTGGAATTACAGTGTGTGCTGAATTTTGTACATTTCAATGCAAGCACTGCTCTTCTATTGCTTGTCCTGAAAAAGCACCACAAGGGGACACTGTCCCATATGCATAATCCCCCCTTATCTCTCGTCTGCTTCCTTTTTACACAAACAGTGTCGACAGACCCAACATTGAATTTAATCTTGTGTACATGCAAGCATTGTACCTGCATAGCACTAAGTCTCCCATGGAAGGCAGCATGGTGGGATGGTGTCCACCCTCTGGCATCCCTCACATTGGGGTCCTGCAAGGTAGCCATTTGTATACATACTCACCATCGCTACACCTACCAGCCCCGCCCTTAAAAGGAGCTGCAAAATGGTGGCTGTTCCGTGAGCTGCTGAGAGATGCAGAGGTGTGTACCCTGGGGGGGGGGGGGGGGAGCATGAGGTGGAAATGAAAGCTCACGTAAGGAAATCGGTACACGTGCTTAAAATAAAATATTCAGAGGAGATAGGGTTGGTGATGACATTCTTGTCATGCATGCAGGGAGCCAGCATGTTTTCTCGTTGCCTGGAAACTCCAACCGTTTTCTACACTCTGTTGTAGCCTGATTTAATCCTACGCAATCTAGTATTACAACAGGCGCTTTTTGAGTGATGAAACACTTGAAGGCGTAAAATATATATTGGGACGAATTGTTTTATTGTACCGCTGTAACATTGTATGATATGTGAGCAATGGCTTGTGCGTTCGGCCAGAACTTGAAGTAATTCTTGCTCGAGGTATGGTGTCGTAGTGGCCGGGGGTCCGTAACCATGCCCTACGCCAAACTAGAGTTCATTTGAGCCTGGGGGCGGCAACCATCAATCTGGTTATGTTGACTTGTCACTCAGCAGAAATTCGACACCCGCACAATCTGCACCATCTCGGCGGATGAAAAGAGAGGTGTGTAAGCCACGCCTTGCCCTAACCGCCTGTGTCAGGTGTAGCAGCCCATTCTTGTTGTCTTTGTCCTTTTCATTGGTCGGGTTTGTCAATACTGCGGCATGCAACCTTATTGTCTTTCCGCGCTCGGTACGATATCCTAACTTCGCGATATCATACGATTATGGTAACCTGCATTATCCCATGCAGTAGCACCGAGTGTGACTTTGTACAGCACACGTCTAGTTTTAATGATACTAGGAGCCATCCCCGCGCATGGGTCCTGTTATTACGCAATAACGAAGACTACTTTAAAAGTGGACACGTGCCTTAGAATTAAAGGACAAAATATTAAGAGGCTGATACCACATCGTGACACAACATGATGGCATAATATAAGTAAATCACCAATCAGTACTGGGGAATAGAAATACTGTAGGGGTTCGTTTTAGCCCCACCCGCCCCCCCCCCCCCCCCCCCCCCCACCCCCCCCCCACCCCGGCCCTCGGCAATCTCACAGCATTCCCTAACCCGGTTTGGCTGGAATGGAAAGGGGAACCCCTTCTGAATTCGCCCGTAACCTTATTCTGCATCCACCCTTACTCATGTTATTCGAACCAACAGATATCGATAAACCAACTTACCACGCGAATCTCGCTGCGCTGTATCCACTCCCGCTTCAAGCAACACCTGCATGGGTGGGTAGCGGTGTTTAAGGAGGGAGACTTCTGTGGCATGGGTGATGCGCAGCCCCACCTGGAAACACTCCGTATGGCCCCGGATAGCGGAGATATGCAAACCTGACCATCCGTATTTCGTCGTACTGGATACATCTACATCGGAATCAATAATTCTCTGCAGGGTCTGTGTGAAGACGTTCGATCCCGTCACGAACATGATTTGGAGATCGTAACAGTATCATACTTTGACTTGACCGTAATGGCAAGCCCAGTGTAGAGGGTTGTAACCTTCGGGCCCAATGCTTTTTTTCAGGTCGTCTGCCTTGATTTGCAGCAATTCCGCCTTTCCTGATCTGATAGCTTCTTTGATTCTTTCCCCTGAAGCACGAAGAGCCATTTGCGCAGCTCTGCCCACTAATCTCACACGTCTTAATTGTTCGTAACCATGAAATATCGCAATTTCTCACGGGGAGGAGTGGGAGAGATGGGTGCGACAGTCCTCGTGGTGCTTGCTGCACTTGCTGTACTCTCTTCTACGACGGGCGAAAAGAAGCTGTCGCACCACGCTTTTAGCGGTATCTCAGAACACTCAATTAAAGTTCTTTACTGGTAAGCAACACAATTTGGAAGGCGCGAGCACGATAGTATCATGCTTCGCCTTTCTCGTCAACTTCCAGTTACTCCTGAGGGTACAAGAAGGTTTTTGAGCAGTACGCTCAATTCCTGAGAGCAGAGTTCTCGGACCTCACCGTTGAAGGCAGTACCTACCCTCCTCCCCGTATTAATGAGCTCCTCGCCAATGTCGTTTTCTACCTCAAGATGGCTGGTTTTGCGGCCATTTTTGCTGGCCCTGGGGCTCTCCAGGCGGTTGGAATCAACAACCCTCCGGCGTTCTACTTATGGGCACACGACAACAAGGTATTGCGTAGAGAACGTTTGACGGAGATGAACCGTTTCAGCTTTTCCACCCACATTTTACGTAGTGGGGTGTGTGTGTGTGTGTGTGTGTGTATGTGCGTGCGTGTGTTTGTGTGTGTGTGTGTGTGTGTGTGTGTGTACTTGTTGTTTCTAACGGTTCCTTTTGCTTTGTGCACTGTAGTTCACGTCACTGTTGCTGCTACATTTCGTTGTTGGACAGATAGAGACCCAACTGCTGTCGACCGGCGCATTTGAAGTTTATATCGATGGTTGGTGTGACTCTGCATCATCCTAGTGGTTTGGAAACAAGTATGTATTTCAAAAAGTGTGTCCCTCATATAGATAAGCTCACGTGGTCAAAGCTCGAGACTGGGAGGCTGCCCTCTGCTGATGAAGTGAAGATGTTAGTGCAAGACGTGATGGGGCCAAGAGCTCTGTTCGACATTGGGCAAGAAGAAGACGAAACGTCTTTTGATAGTTAGGCACGTGTGAGTTAGAAGCTGTTCATTTTGTGAGTACTCTCAAGCCATCTTACGTTGCTTTCAGGATTTCTTGGCCAGTGATAAGGTTCATGTTAGGATGGGGTGTTATCAAACCAGCGTCAACTGGAATGACACTCTGGAAATTGTATATGAACTGTTCACTATGTCTTGAAATGATGTGCATATATTATTAGCAAATGCATTCATTGCACGATTGTTATTCTACGACTGTATATCTCCAAGGTCTAGTTAATGATCACTAGTCAGAGTGATCACTGGACATACATACACTCAAAGGTAAATCCACAACAGCCGTATGGCTATGAATTAGTTGTGGGATAAATCAAATGTGTGAGAGAGTCTGGAAGAAAGGGAGTGATCTCGAGGCCTGGGGACGACCGTGCGGGCTATAAAGACTAATATTTAATTCGGATAATCGTCCTACTAACGAAGCTCCGTATCAATCGCGATCCCTAAAGAATGAGTATGCACACGACAGTTAATCTGCTGCTGGCTTCACACTTCTTCTTCGTCATCAGCGGGAAGGAGCTTTCGCACCCAGTCCTGATCGGGGCACTACACCACTCCATTAAAATATTACATTGGTAAGTTTGGACCTGAGGCAGCTAGAAAGTCACCAAAGATCTTTTTTAAACACAGTTCCTCCTACGTATCAGCTTTTGAGCAGTACGCGCAGTTCTTGAAGTCGGAGTACCCTGGGATTTCAATCGATAGCGCCACTTACCATCCGCACCGCCTTAACGAGGTTTTGAGCAATGTCGTGTTCTATGGGAAGTTCGTCGCCATGGCCGCGGTCATTGCTGGCCCGGCAACGCTTCAGGCCGTGGGGATCAACGATCGTCAAGCTCTCTACGTGTGGGCCCACGAGAATAAGGTGTAGGGCAATGCGTGTATAGTTCTAGTGTAAATATATTCTACTGTTTTCAGTTCCTGTCAGTGGCGCTACTGCACATCCTTGGCGGCTTTATAGAGAGTCAGTTGCTTTCAACAGGTGCATTTGAGGTTTACGTTGACGGTGAGTTACACTTCCCCGTTCCCAGTTTTTATCCTTCCATCCTATACTTCTTTCATTTGAGACTCCACAATTCATTGACCCATCTGTGTTCTGGTCTTCTCCTCTCATTATATTGCTTTGACCGGTTTCAATATCCTAACTGCCAGACATGATGGTGTGGTCGACATTGGAGACAGGCCGGCTCCCTACAGTCGAAGAGGTTAAGTCCTTCGTTAAAGATATTTCGAAAATGGAAGCCTAGGAGCATTGTGCAGACCAATTAACACCACTTATTTCATGCATGGAACTCTGGCTCTGTCCGTATTGTATGTGCCTCTATTGGGTGGCTCTATTGATATTCAGTATTGTATATGGCTCTATTGAGTGCTTCTCTACAGACTCACCTATTGTCTATTGCTGTCAGAAAGAAGTGAAGTCACTTTGATACAATGGCTTCCTTTTAAGAATGCATCATTTTGAGGTGTGGGCAGAATAGTATTTCCTTAACACAGAAGTATTAATAAAAAGGGATGCGTTTGACACCTCATCTCCTTTCTACTCTCTCAATTGATTCTACCATGGCTATTGACCAAGTTATCATTGTTTTTGTTTTTTGTACACAATAATGCTCCTTTTTTTTCCAAATCTACCAGAGCTGTAAACAATTTTGGTTTTATGATGCAGACATCTGTGATGATCTATTACATGACTCACAAGTGATTGCATAAAATTAAATTATCCGGCACTGTACAATTTGCAATCACTTGAGTTGATGTAAAAGATCATCACAGATGTCTACATTATAAAACCAAAATTGTTTACAGTTCTGGCAGATTTGGAAAAGAAACGATCATTATTATGTACAAAAATAAATAAAAAAATGATAACTTGGTCAATAGCCATGGTAGAATCATTTATAAAGAGAAAGAGAGTAGAAAGGAGATGAGGTGTCAAACGGACTTGATGAACCCTCGATAACAGTGGTATATGCCATGACACGGTAACAAGTACATCTAGGTACCGCTTTAATAAGTTACAAGCTACGCCTCACTCATCCCCCCCCTCCCCCCCCGTCCCAAATGGATATACATATGTGTACCTTTTTAAAAATAGATAAATAGGATCGTTTTCGCGAAAAGGACCTAGCGCATAATTTCCAGTAGACGCGCAAGTAACGCTTGCGTTGAAATGTATGGCTAATTTAAAATTCGGCCTTACAACTCCATGACAGATACTCCGATTCTCAGTGCGTAAGAAGCAATGTGTAGAGGACACTTCAGACTTCTAGAATATCAACGAAATCTTGAAAAAACGATACGTTAGGTCCCTTTTTCGCGGAAACGATCCCAATGATCTATAGTTTTAAATGCTCTCTCCCTCCTGGGTATGTCAGTGTTGACACCATGGGTATCCATACGGCTGACATCATTGCTATGATTATTGTAGAGTGAGTACACTTGACGCATTTAGATGGAGCGGACAGTAAGTAGGACTACTGCAGCTCCACAGCCGTTTTTATGTCAGTTTATTTTTAATTTCAGTTTAAATCCCAATCTCAGCTTCCGCAACGGAGGTGGACACTTGCCGGCGACGCAAAGCCTCTAACTTCCAACGGTCGCTGCAAATCGGCGAAATCGAGCACTTTACCACAGATTGCAAACAGACCCATTACCGCCTTACCCTCTTACCGAACACCTTCAGGAGATTTAGCCGCAACTCGCCCTGAACGAAAAGCACCTTTTCCACGCGAGGTAACGAGACAGTTCCCACACGTGCCCGCATAGCCGCACACGTATACACGCACACACACATCGTGCACACACACATCATGCACGCCCACAGCAAACTGCACGGCATAGATGCTCACGTCTCTCGTCCCCGATGCATAGATGTTTGTTTGCACGTTATGAATGATAACAGCAGCATTTGGAACTTCGCAACAACATTCAATGGTGCGCATACATTGAATTCACATATTACGAAAGACATTCACTTCTTAGTATTTGCAACGCTTTGGAACCAATAACAACATCCATATTTCAGGGGCACTAATCTAGAAGGATGGGTCTCACAACCCATTGAGCACCGCACAATTTATTTTTTTTCCCAGCGTTTTGATCATGCCTTCATTCCTTCTCTTCCCCTCCCAATGCGTGCGCACACGCACACACAAACGCACACACACACACACACACACACACACACACACACACCACACACACTCTCTCTCTCTCTCTCTCTCTCACATTAGAGACCAAAATCTGCACTAGTACGACCTCTCTCTGGCAGAGTATCATTGAGGTCTGCACACTTTGAGTGGCAAGCAAATGGCAGTAGTGGCAGCAGAACATCCATGCTACGCCTTGAAGACTTCTCAGATGAGGAAGATGACTGTGCAGAGGATGAAGACAAGGACACAGCTCTACAAGACCTGCTGACATGCAGTGCACTGAATGTTGAAGCCAAGGTATGCATTTGAGAATAGTCTGGTGTTGTTCTTAACAACACCTCTTGCTCCTGTCTCCCTCACCTCTTCCTTTCTCTGCCCCCTTTCTCCCTTTCCCCTAAGCCCCACAAACCAGACTGGAACGTAAGTGATCCTGTAACACCAACCTTTCACTGCCCCCGCTGTCGAGATCACTGGTATGGCTTGACTCCCCTTCCTTGTGACGAAATGAGAGCAAAGCTTGGCACTGGAGGAGTGTGGCACAGGGGCCAAGAGGACATAGCCAGAGAAGAGGGAAGGCCCAAGGTCCTCTACAGAAGCAAGTCGGCCCGAGTTCGTCACACGGATGAAGAGAAACAAAACACACATCAGCCTATTAATGGCGGCAAAGAGCCCAGCAAAAGTGACCAAACTGGCCCATCAGGGATGGGAAATCCCCTCAAGAGGGAAAGCCCCCTGTTGAAGGCACGTAGGCAGATTGGCTTCAGTGCAACCAAAGACGGCACAGAACAAGACAGTAGAGCTACCAAGTCAATTGTTAATGACAATGATGGAGGAGGTGTTGGTGATGGTGGTGGTGATGCTGAGTACGAAGGTGATGGTACAGCACATCAGACGAGTGTCCATGATGTCACTGACAAGAGTGCATCTTGGTCTGAGTCACCTGACAAATGTGATAATGGTGAGACCGCACCTTCTCTAGAGCAAACACGATTGCAGGGTCCTCCTACCAATGCTTTACCACGGGGATGTAATGGAGCCCCGCCTCTTAACGCCAATGTGTACAAGGATATCACAGAAGTAGGTCACAACATGGAAGAAATTTTTGAAGGCCACAAGAACAACAATACAGCACCTACAGACTGTTTTGTATTGAGTGAAGAAAAAAGACAAATATCTGTGCTAAATGTGCCCATTGGTGCATCTATCAGTGCACCAAACGATGACTCCAAATCAGGTCACCTGAGGACCAAGGGGGTAGACAAACATGATTCCGTACCACCAACCAATCAGGCTGCACCCCCCAACCACACCCCCTTGGATCATACCACGGAGGTAACCCCACCCCCCTCTGAGCAGTACACTTTTAAAAACACGACCCCAACCTCACTCTCAACGTCAACCGTCCCAAGACCAAGAAGTGGCAGAAGATCAGAGACTGTAGCAAGACCTGTGGACAAGAGGGGTCAGGGTGGTCCCATGGTGGCTTCCGCAGGTCCCCTGGTACCTCCCAGGGTGGCCCCCATACCTCCTAAGAGACACACAGCAGACCTGATCTATGGCTTTAAGCTGACCAGCCCGTGGACTTTCTCCTATCATGCTCCAGCCAGTCCTCCAAAGAAAGCGTCAGTAGAATACAGGTCAAAATAGACACATGTCACTTTCAATAATCATTGTTTATACGCGTTAAAAATGGCCAAATGTAATATGATAAAAATCTAAAAATGGAAACTATTGGAAAAGCTATCAAAATTATGCATTTGCAGTTAAAAAATCAAAATTGACAAAAGTTTCGTGTGGTAAGGAAACCCTCCTGGGATAGAAGGTGTACGTGGGTGGATAGCTGTTCAAATGGCTGATTGAAGACATATAAAGACTAGCATAGCGCCCCAGTCTTTGACAAAAATAAGTGGGGCCACGCTCAGTGCGAAAAACACTTCCAAAGCGAGTATTAAAAAGTTCCTTCATTTTTGTCCTGAAGAAGATGGCAGCAATAGAATAAACATAAGTCACTAACTGGTATATCAAGCACTAACTAACTAACCTGGATAAGTTTCTTTCATGTTTCCATTTATCCAGCAAAGCCATATGATCTGGATGAGCATTTGTGCCAGCCTGTGCATGAGGGAATTACATCAAGTGTGCCACCACAAAAGGGTTAAGTGAATGGAAGAGGTGGGGCAGTGGAAGGTGGAGTTTAGGGGCTGCTTGCCTGATAATGTTGTAGAAGACTTTCCGCAGCTAGGAGTGTTGACAGGTTGTCCTTATAGATGGCAGAATTCTCCAATCTGATCTCGTCCTTTGCATGTATATGTGTGGCATGGGAGCGTGTGAAAGATGTGGAAATGTGGACCGAGAGATAAGATGAAACATCTGTCGTGCATATCTAATGCACAGTACATGGACTAATTGCTGAGATTGATACACTAACTCTGTATCCCTTGAAAGTGTAACAGCTTGTGATAAGAGTAACAGTTTGGTAAATTAAAATCTTAAGACATACTTCAGTTGTGCATGCGCGGTTGGCCTGCAGGAACATTGCAACATGAAAGTTCTGGGCCAAGCTACACCTCCACATCATCACATTCAACAACTCACCTCCAGTTCAGGAATGATGGCTGCAGTTTTCCAGCCATGGTGTAAGATGGGCTCCTACAGTATGAGGGGAGGGGATGGAGATGGGGAGAATGAAGGAGGGGAGGGGATGGAGAGGGGGAGGATGAAAGGAGAGGGTGGATGAAAGGAACATACTGCCAGGTCAGTGTAGACATGGTCGCCAAAGTACAGAACCCTGTCCCCACTCCAACCAGTCATGTTGATAAACTCCTGCATGTTGCCTTGGTGATAGACCACATCTTTGCTCAGCTCTGTCACCCTTCTCCAGGTGGGAGCCAGTGACACAGGATTAAGAGCCCTGAAGGGTCTGATAGAAAACCATGTTAGCAAAAGTCTCAGCTGATGGCTGACCCCCATCTGACTATTACCACCTAATCCCTGTCTGGTCCTCACCTGACTATTACCACCTAATCCCTGTCTGATCCTCACCTGACCTTCACCACTTAATCCCTGTCTGATCCTCACCTGACCCTCACCACTTAATCTCTGTCTGATCCTCACCTGACCCTCACCACCTAATCTCTGTCTGATCCTCACCTGATCCTCACCACTTAATCCCTATCTGATCCTCACCTGACCCTCACCACCTAATCCCTGTCTGATCCTCACCTGACCCTCACCAATGTGTAAAAAGGGTTGTTATAAGCTGCGTATAACATTAATTGGAATGAGTATAACAGTGCGTATTGGGACATTATTGCATAACATGTAGCAATAATATGCACTGCTATACAAATGCAAATTAATGCTATACGCAACATACAACAACCCTTTTTACACAGTGCTCCACCAACCCTGTGCATTATCATCTTACCTATTGACGTCATTGTAGAAGCTGGGTTTGCGAGCACTGACAATGACCACATCAAAGAGGTCTCTCCAGTCCTTAGAGCCCAAGATATAGGTCATACCTTGGTTTCTGCACATGTGTGAGATGAAGGAGAGGGTGTGATGAGAGGCAAATGTGGAGGACGGAATGGCTAAGTGAAAAGTTAAGGACTCCTTAGTGCTTGTGTTTAATACCATTTACACAGGTGTGTGTGTATGTGTGCATTTATGTGTGCACATCGGTTAACATACACAAACCAGAAGGGGCTGTTGGTGACAAGGAAGAGTTTCTTATCGCTCTTTAGACGATGCAATAGTTGTGGTATCTCAGGTACAGACTTCACATAACGCTCTGTGGATAGTTGCAGATGTCCGGCACAAAACACAAATATAACACAAATGGAGATGTAACCAGCCTTAAATATTTAAATACACGGATGACTAGCTGTACCAGGATGGTCAGTGATGGCCTTATGAAGAGTACCAGAACGATGAACCTCAGCCACTGCACTCTGAAGAGAGGGGGAGAAGAGCGTGTGTGATCAGTGTATGTGTGCATCGCTGTGTGGGCAGGTATGGGCATGCATCACACCAACGGGAACATTTCTATGACAGTACAGACTGAGGCTCTCCAGGGCTAACTAGCGAATCAGAATGATGAGCATCGTCTTTAACAACCCAAGACTTGCCTGAACGTCATGGAAGAGATACTCTGAGTCAAATGGAATGTTCTTGCTTAGCAGATACTGCAAAAGAAGTAGCACTAATGAACTGAGGTCATGAATAGAGGATCTCTATCAAACCACACCCTGAAGGGTTGACACATTTGGGTGACATCTCTACCACTACCATTATAAGCCACTGCCTCATTTGAAGCAACAACTGGATGCAGTAGGATTGTGTCAGCCCTTACCTCTGAAGTATCAGCCAATAGCGTGACTTCTGGGATGGAAAAAAGATCGATGAATTGCTTAAGTCGTGTGTGCCTTCCGTCTGTGGCGGTGGCCTCTAGGAAGTGGGCTGGGATGTGGGTGCCTCCATACAACTTGAAGACTTCTTCAGCACTGACTGGGGTGTGCCCTCTGTAGTTATTAACTACAATGAAATTAATAACTCCAATAGCAAAAACTAACCGATACACGGATGTCAGTTGTATATGACTGTATGCATCAATCTTCATCAGAAGACCCTGTCAACAGGAATAAAATATTTGAATACACCCCCACACACCCTTGAAATTACATACACACACTTACATGTTTGAGGTCAAAATGGAGTCCTCGAATGGCAAAGGAAGGATCGTAGAGCATATCCTTAAGACCAGAAGGGTACTGCAACATGTACGTGCAGAGGCAGTGATATGGTGGGCACACCACGACGAACATACATGCATTGTACGCGTATGCACACCAGTACATACATGTGTATTTATGTACACACACAACACACACTCGTACACCAGCTTTTCCGATGAGATAGTCTTTCGCATTCTCGTAGATAAACTTGTGCAGTTCGACAGTGTAATGGATTAGCGTATAGTCGAAGTCGAAACCATACACGTCAACGCGCTTCAGCGATAGCTCGCTGTTTGTAAAAATGGCGCTTGTATCTGTATTCCACGCCTCCGTTTCCTCTGTGGTGGTCCAGAGGTGGTGAGTTTAAAGTTCGGGGACAAGTGGGTGGAGTGAATAATTACACCCCACCCTACTTCTTACTTCTGATGTGTTGCCTTCGCTGTTCAAAACGTCTCTCCAATCCCTCCGTGTTGAAGGTCCCAATCTGACGGCAGAACAGCTGTTGCTGTAAAGGTCTCGAGGCCAACGATGCCAGAGGCTTGAAGGAGAGTAATATTGCTCCCGCATTGACCAATGATTTGGGCGGCATTTTGACAGCTGATGAGCGGCAAAGAATGGAGGTAAACATAAATTTTTTTAAGAAAGAAAATTATTTTAGAGCGATGCAGGTAGTTGCTGTACTATAAAGACCAGTGCACAAAGCCCGTAACTCCATGGCTGAAAATTGCCGAGAGGAAGAAAGAGTTTCAGCCTGCCAAGCAGAGGAGCTGTCTGATGCGAGGCATTTGCCCAAGGAGGAGGTTATTAGACTGATAGAAAACTTAGCTCAGGCGTTCATTACTAGTATCTCTAATGGCCAAGATCCACAACTAGTACTGGTGAGCAGTATGCCAATTCATCCCTAATTATCTTAACACTTCTGCACATAATGGAACATGCGCAAGGTCAAACGCTCACAGAAGAACGTCATTCGAGACTCTGGGGGGCGTTTGCACCTGGGCAGGAACAAAACAGTCAAAAAGTTGTTTGCTCGAAATGCTGCTGGCGCGGGAAGATTCGCAAAGAGTGAGTCCCTCGTAATTATTCTTGTGCGAACTGTTACGCCATATTCCTGCACCTCCCAAGTCTGGCAAGTGTTGGCCCTGATACAGAGGCTACTGGCGGAGGGTAAGGTGGTGACTCAGCGAGAAGGCTACTACACTCTGGTGAACCATTTCAAGAATCAGTCTGAATTTAATGCCACCTTGCAAGGTGGTGGGAGGGAGATGGCATGTGACAGAGGGAGTTGAGAGCTGCTGTTCACATCCTTCAGATGTGGTGGCACTCACTGGCTGCACAAGAGCTTCACTGGGTGTCCACGCCAGCAGCTCTGGGGCCATAGCAGGTCTGGTCAGCTGGAAGGTAAGAGGAGGGGCCACAGTGGATGTGGTTAATTAAAAGGAGAGGGGGCATGTAAAAGGTAAAGGGAGATAGGGTAAACTATCAAGTTATTGATGTCATCATTGTTCTATTTAGATGGAAGGCAGTGACCCTATCAACTGCTCTACTGGAACCACTGCTGGCATACAGGTAACACTTGTGATCACCTCTTTCACTGACAGGACCCTGAGTTGGGGGGGGGGGGGGTGGGGTGGATCAGATCCCAGGAGTCACAGACAAAGTGACACTGACGAATCTGGGAGCGCGCTACATCCTTGTGGTGGAGAAGGATGCCATTTTCACCTACCTCTGCGGCCAGAGGATATGGGACACCCTCCCCTGCATCCTGGTGACAGGGTGTGGCTACCCTCCCCTCAGCGTACGCATGGTGCTGAAGCGCTTGGAGGACCACCTTCAATTGCCCATCCTCGGTCTCTTTGACTACAACCCCCATGGACTCCGGATCCTACTCACATACAAACATGGTTCCACGCAAATGGGGACCGAGGCACATGCCTACGCCACAGATATCAAGTGGTTGGGTGTCCACCATGATGACATATTTGATTCGGACAGCACTGTACTGCAGTCGTCTCTACAGCCATGGTGCCTCTCCGATAGACGCGTGTTTTCAGGACTCACTGCCGCCATAGAGCACATGGGAGATCCCCTCTACATGCGAGAGATCAGAATGATGGCAGAGAAGAACGTGAAGGCAGAGATTGAAGCTTTGAACAACAATGGGTTTGACAGTCTGGAAAATAGGATCGTTAGAAAGGTGCTCAGAAAGGGTTATTTCTAAACACACAAGAGACTGTCAACTTCTCATCCATACAAGAACCCCACCCACCCCCATTTGATCACCAATCACCGCAAAAAGACATCTGTGTTCCTGTAGCTTGATTTGTCCCTATGTGTATTATTGAGATGGACATGTGTATATGACTTGGCTACCCTGTAAAAGAGACTCACTTCAAGCTTTGATTATGGGCCTTGTACTCAATGACTGTGTTCACTGGCAGCGTCATTACTCTGGTCATCGTATCCCTACAAGTTAAGCACAAAGGTCAGTTCACTCAACACAAAGGTCATATTAACACAAGCACTCGACATGTTAAGATTAGAAGGTTGAAACATTCAATATCTATTTGTGTGTGTTGTTGTGTTGTGTTTGTGTGCATGTGTGTAGGCGAAAGAGGAATTCAAACATCCCATTGTGGAGAACTATGGGGGATTAGGGCTAGACCATTGTTAGAAAGCAACATCTGAAGGGCATACAAACCACAACTGACCAAAACTACATGTCATGATCACCTGGTCAGTTAGAACGTGCCTTTACAACATACTAATTCAAACGTGTATTATTTGCCAGTTACCTGATTTTGTCTGTGAGAGCGCGGTCAGATGATGTTCTGTTCCACACTGAGATAATGTCTTCGTGAGGTCTGATAGATATGACTGCCCCACATATCTCATTTCCAACAAAGAACTGTTCTCCTATGATTGCTAGTATCTATGGAACAAATCAGATACCTGTGATCACCACTCTTCCATAGATACCACAAGACGCACTAAGTACTCCCAGCACCGTGGGGAAATCCCTTTCTTCAGTCTGATAATCCACTTCCCACCATCTTTGTTTGCATCATCCTACAGGAGGGAGGGGGACAAGGTGGGCATAGAAGGGTTAATGGCATTGTTTTGTAATTCCTTCAGTACACAAACTTGCAAGCCCAACACAGCTTACAAGCTAAGTTAAGCTTGTGCTGTTACTACAGTGTACATGTGACCTTCATTTGTATTGAGAATATGCTCCACAGGAAGGATTTGTTTGCATGTAACACTGGAAATATAACTGAGAATGGTGCAAATAATATTTAGTTAAAATCCCTCCGAGTACAACCATTCAAGCATTAATTATGACTTACCTCCCACAGCGGTTTAATCCCACACTTGAAAAGATGGATGTCACTAGGCGATGGAAGCTGACTCGGTCTGGACATGTGGCAGTAGTACGCCCAGAACTGCTGCACCTGAACAGAGGGAACCAGCTTCCTTCAACGTTTACCGAGGTACCTACCAAAACGTGCCAAGACCGTCACACTTACGCTACTAAATGCTCCAATATGTTTGATCATCTCCTCATAGCTGTTGTTGTTGTTGGAAGAAGAACCCTTTTGTTTTTGAGAAAACCAGAAGGAATAAGAGTACTGGAGTTTGTTCTCTTCGGGACCCACGGGCGGTGGTACGATAGTCATAGCGTCCTTGAGTGAGAAACAACAGTCCAATGTACATCGCCCCTAATCCGGACCTGAAGTCACCTTCGCTGTCAATATTTTCAGCTTGGACACGTCAGCTTGGGACTGGTCATCAGACTGTTCACCCTTTTGTGACATTTGTGTTGAGTTAAAAACTCGAGGTGCGCCTTAAATAAAAATATAACTACCGTGGGAATTAATAATTACGCGCACATACACATGGCTCACTCGTGGATAGCAGAAGTAGCTCATGGGAGGGCGAGGAATAGCGTCGCGCTATTCAGCACCGCCTTGTTCAATGGATTAAATCAAAGCAGGGGTTCACAAGCAAGGACTGCGGCTACACGAGGGATTTGTTTCCTGACCTTACGTACTCGAGCATTTGCCACCGCATCAGCTCAAGAGGGGAGTACGACCGAAGATAGGAAAAAGCAATTGTGGAAAAGTCACATCGACCCGCGTACCGGAGAACCCAGAAAGGGATCGAACTGGAACTACACTGCTGAGTTATCCGCCTTGGCGCACAGATTGGGCTATGCGCCGGAAACTCTCCCGTCCCTTCCGACGGCCCTAACTCATCGATCCGCTCTACCGGAGCAGACGCAAGCACTCAGCGGGGCGCACAACGGTCGACTGGCAGTCGTTGGTCATGCCTCCCTTCTCCACTACACGCGCGAGTCTCTCTTTCCGCTCCTACCCCAACCTGGATGGTACCCACCTCATCGACCTTAGCAACTTTCTCACGAACGTCGATGCTCTGGTTGAGTTGGCCGAGCATCTAGGCATCCCCGAATTGATGCGCACCATCCACAAGCTGTACAACCCGACGAAGACCATCCTAATAGAGAGGGGCGTGTGTGCTATTATCGGCTGTTTGTACATTGACCAGGGACCGGAAGCGGCAAAGAAGTTTGTGGAGGACGTGGTCTTAGCTCAGCTGAAGGGTAAAGATCTGACGGAGCTGATTAAGTTGCAGCACCCGAAGTATATGTTGCAGACGATTTTGAAGGAAAGCGGGAAGCCCCCACCTGTGTCGCGGTTGGTGCGCGAGAGTGGACGAGCGACGCACCTGCCGTCTTACGTAGTGGCCGTATTCTCGGGTGATCGTTGCCTAGGGGAGGGCGCAGGAACGTCGCTAAAGCGCGCAGAACAAGCGGCCATCAGCGCGGCGCTCATGAAGCACTTTCTGAAGGAGGTCAAGGCAGCGTCCACACCTGGAGGTAGCCAGGAAGGCTTCCGTCCCGAGAGGAAGATAAACTTTTATAACGGCCAGCCTGAAAGCGATGTGAAAACAGAAACTGCTGTGTAAATTGTGTATGTGTTTTGTTATAGATGGTTGTGAAACCAAACTCGTACTCGTCTTAAGGGTCAGCTACCGCATACGATCAACGGCAGGATAATATGTCATGCATCATTAACACCGAGCAGTTGTATTACAGCTCTACACTGATCTCTGCTAAGCAGCCCCGGATCCAGGAATTTGCTATGGGGGGGGGCGGTTTACCAGAGGGGCGGCAATGTATGCGAAGCTGTTTGAACGGAGGAGGGGGGTGCAGTCCGCTTACGACGGGGGGGGGGGGGGGGGGGGGGGTGCAGTCCGCTTACGACGGGGGGGGGGGGGGGGGGGTGCAGTCGTCAAGTTACATTAATCAATTCCTCACTCACATGCACGCATTCTCTACTAAAACACAAGAAACATCACGGCAAACGGGTCCACTCCGCACCTGCCCTGTCGTGCTCCACCGCTTCGTTGACATTTGTCCGTACAACTGAGTTATCGGGACTTTAAGTATGGCGCAACACGTTATCTGTAGATCTTTGTCGTCGGGAAGGGGGGGGGGGGGGGGCGGCAAAAGCTGCCAGGGGGCGGCATTTCATACGCGATGGGGGGGGGGCGGCCGCCCCCCCAAGGCTATGCTGGATCCGGGGCTGCTGCTAAGCTTACATGTATAGCTCTTCATCTTTAAATTTTAATGTAATACATATAGCACGTGAGTACTTGGTGTCACGTGACTTTGAACTTGTACCAACCATCGATGGCCCGATTTCAGGTTCCGTCGTTTTCTTACTGGTTGGCAATAGGCTTTGGGATGGGATTATTTACAGTGAGGAGTAACTTCCTTTGCCCACGGTAGCATAATGCCCAATCTCGTAGGTGGAAGCTTGGTTTCCATCCCTCATTCCCTTCGAATATCTTGGACCCTTCGGGACCTTTTTGAGCTATCTTACAAGAGAACATGCACTGCTCCTGAAGATCGGGTAAGCGTGGGGGTTATAACCTTAACTACCACTGGCTCATTGGCTCCATTCAGCTATGCAGCCGCAATCCTGGCACACGCGGGGGAGGCTGCGTACGTATGGACGCTATGTCGGTAGGCTGGCTAGTAACCGTGCTTTTACTAGAAATTAATCTCCACTCAAAACAGAGCGATGAAATTGGGCGGGTCTGATACACTCAAGTGGACGGTGCAAACACTGCTACTGGGGTACCCCTCGACCATTTTAATCAAAGCTCAGTACAACGCGTACAAGAAAAATTAGTGTATGCGATGTCAGTTGTTTCTCCCACGTAGTTGCTATGTGCCGTTGTTGGTTCATGCAGAGATGATATATGTCTGGTTCATGTTGGGGACTGATGCCCGTAATATACGCAATAAATTCCAAAAGGTATGTGCTTACAATATTTAAGAGTAAGTATCACATACTGATTTGGTTTTACTGTAAAGCAACTGATTAGAATGTGTAATACTTCCACACAATAATATGCAATAAAACTTTCCTCTTATTCAACACCTAGTGCTTTGTAGAATTTTCGAGCTCTATTCAAAAACTTTGCAGGACATTTATCTTCATGTTTACGAAGGAACCTGAGTTGTCTTTTGGCTCTATCCTTTTCTGCTGTGGTCAGAGCCTCCTTGGATATGTATTTTTTTGCAAGATTTTTGTCAATAACTCGATGCTCAGACCTGTTTATACTCTGATTCACCAGGCTGAAGTTGTCGAAGTGGTTGAGCAGTGCCTTCATTTTATTGTCATCAAGCTTCAATCCCTCTGCGATCTTGTCAGCCAGCTCTAATGACAAGGTGTGAGCCACATCCTTGCCATCTGTGACCTTTGAACTGGAGTGCCGGCGGTACTGTTGCTGCTGATTGGAGTCTCGCCATCTGTGAGAGGCTCCTCTGGTGATGATTTCATTGGCCTCCCTTTTGACAAGTCTAGTGGACCAGATCCCAAGCAAGACTGTTTGGAGAACCCATTTGGCAGTGTCTGCCATTGTGACCTCCATCTGCCTAGATAGTGGGGGCAGAGCTATAGGTAGTGCAATCAGCTAATGTATGGCTCTTACCTGCAAAGACGCACAACATAAATAGCTTCTGCAACATGAATGAGCCAAAGTCCAATGCACCTGCATTCACATATAGTTAGAAATAAAAGCCAAACTTACATACATGAGCAAAGCACGTCACTTGCTGGCATAAATATCATTGCCACTATAAAGACAGCTATTTGGCATCATCCCTATAAAACAAGCCCAGACTAAAAAAGACTTTTTATTTATCTATTTTTTACATTCTTCAGACGATTTGGGAAAAGGACGTGTGGGAGAGGGTATAGGTTGATGGGCTTCGAGGGAATTGTTGAGGTAACAATACAAATTGTCAGAGAGCATCCTTCACCCCGTCAGAAACAGAAAACATAGAATCAAGGTGGAAAGTCGCCTCGGTGAGTATATACTGTAGCGATCCTTCGAGACGCATTTTTTAGGGATGTGAGCTGACACCTCGCCTACCCGGTCTTTAATAGGTATGAATATTCTCTTGCGAATTGCTCAAGAACAGATCCCGATGACCCGAGCGAGCTGAACGGGATGGTTTGTGGCCTCCAAGCCGCGATCTGAGCATATGGGAAGTATATTTCGAGGAGGTGGATTAGAAACAAACACAGGTCCTTGCCATGAGAAGGCCCATCGCTCCGACGTTCAACACCCAACAGTAGAAGGGCGGCGTCTTAAAAGCCATCGCTGATTGCCACACCTACGAGCTCATCACGGAGGCCACGCCTACTCCAGTCGGTGTTGGTCCCCAGACTGAACCCGCGTTAATTATGGCCGCGGTAGACGTGCGTGGCAAAAGCCCCCACAATGGATATACAGAGCAAAGGCAGAGAGACCATTCCCCCAGGGGTAGGCGTGACGTTGGGCAAAACAGGTGCGTTGTAGTAAGACATTTACGCGTGGCAACAGAACCATACGTACTATTTGTAGACAGTCTGGTGGCAACAACTGGAGAGACCTGGAGTACTACGCATAGTGAGTATTTAACGTCAAAAACTCTTTGTGGGCGCGCGTTCATTCGATTTTGTGTCTGAAGTCGGCGCAAAGAGAGAGAGAGGCTAGCAACAACAGGAGTTCCCGAGGTTTGGGGAGCCTCACCTCTTCGCCCAGATCAAGAGCAAGTTGCCCACTGTGCGGTGTTGAAGAGTCACGTGTGACAATCACCACCTGCTGCAGCTCTGACGATGACGAAGTGGTTAAGAGAAAGGAGGAAGCCAAGCTAATGGCTAAGTTAGCCAAGCAACAGAAGGCCGCGTCCCAATCATCGGACAGTGAGACAGGTACAATGCAGCCAGAGCCAAAAAAAAAACAAAAAACTTTTCATTCTGCCCTTGTTTCTTGCCGTGGATGCATACATCTGTATATGTGTGCATGTCATGTGTGTGTGTGTGTGTTGTGTGTGTTGTGTGTGTGTGTTGTGTGTGTGTGTGTTGTGTGTGTGTGTGTTGTGTGTGTGTGTGTGTACAGGACACAAGAAGAGAAAACACAAGAAGAAAACAAATCTGAAGAAGTATGTGTGCTGTGTGCTGTGTATGCTAGTTGTGATGATGACCTTTGACACTTCAAGGCATAAACACAATCACAAGTCAGAATCATCGGAGACTGAGTCAAACTCTGAATCTGGCAGTTAGTTTGTCTTCTCTTTAATTAAACACCTTAAATATCCCAATTCTCTCAGGTGACAGTGATGATGATGAACAGGAGGAGGAGGCTATTTGGGTGGAGAAGAAGATTGGTAAATTCCCTGCCCCATTGGTCTGGTAACCATGGTTACAACCCCCCCCCCCCCCCCCCGTCCCAGACCATGACAAGGACAGTGCATATGTTGGACCTGTTCCTGAAATCAAGGTCCAAGCTGCTGGGAACAAGATGGAGTAAGAAGACAATGGTGTTCTAGTGTACAACTGTAATTAATTCTATCCCCTCCTTCCCTCCCCCCCCCCCCCCACACAGCTTTGGCCACGCCCTATTGCCAGGAGAAGGAGAGGCCATGGCAGCCTACGTGCAGGCTGGTAAGCGTATTCCACGCAGAGGTGAGATTGGTCTCACGAGTAACGAGATTGAGGATTTTGAGAAGACTGGTTACGTGATGAGTGGTAGCAGGTAAAGAGAAGGGTTTGCCCGCTCTGAAAATGAATAATGGGCGGGTCTTTTTTCCCTTGTCATCATCAGACATCGTCGCATGGAGGCTGTCCGTATAAGGAAAGAGAACCAGATCTACAGTGCTGACGACAAGTAGGCTGTCATTGTCTCCTGTGCAGTTTAATGTCATGCACTCTGTACACGTTAGGCACGCCCTGGCAGCATTCAACCGTGAAGAGAGGGCCAAGAGGGAGAACCAGATCCTCTCTGACTTCAGGTCCATGGTTCACAAGAAGCTTAAGAAGTCGTCCTCATGAGTGAACTGTGTGTCTATCTTACTCATGCGTCTATCATCACATCATGGTCACGCATAATGTACTTTTTAATTCAAAACATGCAGCAGTTATAGTTGGAATGGTTTATTAATCAGATAGCTCTCTTAGTAGTTCCTCTGTGTCGATGAGGTTAGGGTCTATTGATCCTAGGTCCTCACTCCAGAATGTGCTGTTTGTGTAGCTGTACAAGTCTGAACGGTCCATTATTTTGAGTGATGTGTGAGATTGCCTGTGATCTTCGTTCTCAAAGGAGCAGTAATCACTGAGTGCATCAGCAGTTGCCGCAGTGTCCTGCTTACTGCACGTGACCACCTGGTCGCCCGTAGGGCTTCTTTCTACGTTGTCATTCGTGACATCTTCTGCTGTGGTTCCTCCCTCACGTGTGCTCACACACACTGTGCGGTCCGGTACAACGTTCTTGTTAACGTCGTGCACCTGGTCTCTGGCCGCTTTCTTCCTGACGCCTGTGGTGTAGGCAAAGGCCGTAAACTGCTCACGTGCGTTGTGGCAGTTCGTTATGTTGGTTTGCCACATCGAAAGTTTCGGCTGGCTAGTGGGTGTCTTGGCCTCATTGGTAACCAGGCGTGGTTTAACTACTTTTCCGTGCACTCTAATAAACTCTCTGATGTCAGGAGCCGGATGCCGTCTCTTACGAGATAGCCATCTTTCTTCCATATGCGCGCGCGTAAAATTTATTGTTAATAAAAGATTTTGGAGTAAGAGTATTTGCACGTATCAACCCGCATGCAGAGAGTTTTAGTAATCACGAGACATATTGCTGTTTCCCCCTGTGTTGCGAAGTCGACGTCGGGTGCTATTACTAATGCCACGCGCATTCTAAACAAAGCCCCCTCGTATTACTACAGCACCGGTTTCGATTTATTGCAAAAGGCTCCAGTTGCCGCGGTACATCTTGCCCAAAGCGTCCTTCAGAATGTCCACGACCACTCGCACCTGCCGTGGTGGGCCGTCATCTTGGGCTCAACGTTCGTGTTAAGGTCTGCAGTCACCTTACCACTCGCTGTGTATCAGCAGAAGATACTGGCCAAGATGGAACTCCTGATGCCCACACTCAAGGAGTACCAGGAAGCGGTCAAACATAACGTCATTGTCAAGTGTAGGAGAGCAAACCTTCCTGTTGAAGAAGCTAACAGGAGAATCCGAAAAGAGGTAATCGTATCTAATCGTACTCTGTACACAGAGATTTAAATCTTTAAGTGGATGTTTTTTATGCACTAGAATCGTCATAGAGTTGTAAGGCTTAATTAGCCATATATTTCAACGACATTTCTATTGCGCGTACTGTTATAATGAATGCTTTTGGAAACGAGATAGCGATATTAATAAATCGCCACTTAATACCATTATAAATAGATCATTTCCGTATACACACCAGGGTCAAGAGTCATGCCACGATTTCCGTGACACGTCCTTTGTGAATTGGTTATGTTGGTATGACCAACGCCCCATGGCATCTGATTGGTGTATACACACATCTAGTGCATAAAATTTTGGTACATTAGAACACAGTGACACATATACACACACGCACACACCCACACACAACAGGCTCGCAAGATGACAAAGGAGCTCTACAGTCAAGAGGGTTGCCACCCTCTAAAAGTGGCCATGTTGCCATGGGTACAACTGCCGCTGTGGATTGTCATCTCATTTGCTCTCCGAAACATGACAGGATCATATCCAAGCGCCTACCCTCCTCCTCCCCACGTGCTCCAAGCCTTCCACACTGAAGGTGCACTGTGGTTCCCAGACCTTACAATGCCGGATCCTTGCACAGTCCTGCCTGTGCTGCTGGTGGTGACCAACCTCCTTAACATTGAGGTGAGGCAGACATTACCCCCCGTTGCTGGCTTTGTGTTCTGCCCTGCATCATTTCACTGCCTGGGGCAGCTTCATGCCCTCAGAAGAAAAACTGCGTCTCCTGCTAGGATCCAGACAGTTATGTCAAACGTCTTTCGGCTTCTCACTTTGGGTATGGGACTAGTTGCATCGCAGATGCCGGCTGTGAGTTTGTATTTTATTTTTATGTGAGTTGAATTACATCGCCCTCCTTTCTCTTAGGGTATGACTCTGTATTGGTCCATATCCAGTACTTATGGCCTTCTCCAGAACATTGCTTTCAAGTTTCCTAAAGTTCTTCGGGCTTTGGGTGTTCCAAAGACCACAAGCGAGAGCAAGCATCCCTTCAGAGACATTACAGCTACTATTGGAGACAAAGCCAAGAACTTCCTTAGACGACAGCAAGCAAACTGAAACCTCAAATGTATATTGCACACAAAAGACATACTACATTCTTATTACGTGCACAGTTCTCCATAAAAATCCCTGTTGATCAGGAACCAACAGTGAATTGGACACTTTTTGGGTACTCGTATATTCTGTCCAGCGTGCCATTAGTCCTAAAGGTGGGAGTTACCAGAGATGAAACTGGAACTTCACATGTAACAGTCAACGGCAACAATGAATCTGGGGTATTGATCCACACTGACATCACTGGAAGCCTGGAGAACGAGGCAGACACACACACACAGAGTAAAGGTCATGTTGCACAAGAAAGTTGACAGCATACGTGAAGTTATCCTGTCGCCTAAAAGGGAAGCTGCGATTGCGATTGGTGCTGTCAACATTGTTGGGTAGGTCCAGTGGTATTCCTCCCTGTGGTGAGTATGTAAACTGGGGTGGAAGGGGGGGGGGGTCAAGCAACCATTCAGTATGTAATGGACGAAGTGTTTTCATACATTAACTTTTTTATTGCTCCAGCAGTTAATGGTGAGATTGTCGCCTATTGCAGAGTCGATAAGCTCTGGCTTCCAATCAAATGTCTGCAGTGTTTGTTTTTTGGAGCATAAGGCAGGGAGAGGATGAGTAAGCCACACTGGTTCATGACTCATTGTTTACTTACTCTGGCTATGTAGATGAATACACAGTTCTTATTGTCTTGGAATTGTCCACAGGTTAAATCTTGTACTGGGAATCAAAATTAGACGACGTTTAGATCAATCATAAAGGAACAGAGCTTAATTTTACCTTTAGTAAGTATCCTTATTTGGTTCAGAACATCAGAAGACAAGGACTTGTTGTACTGGATCCCAGTCGGCAGTGAAATTAACGCTGTATTTCAAACGCTCATAATACCTCTCACGCACCAGCCTTAAGGACAATTAACCAACCTATCTTTGCGTTTGGGTAGTTGGGGTAAGCGTATCTGCCGAAGTTCCACGGACGAACGTCTGGCGCTGGTGCAGGTGTGACGGCAATGAAGAGAAAGATGTGAGCGGCCAGTAGACCCGCGAGAAAAATGTACAGAACAGTGAGGTACGCTAGTATCTGAACTGAATTGGAAAGAACAAAATGAATATGAAAGATATGGCGAAATTGACTCAGAACTGCCAGCGTACTCCAGCTGAGTCCTGTTCTGCCAAACAGTTCTTTGGTTTTCGGGTTATATATGAAATGACCAAACTGCACTAGTTGTTTCTGCAAGAATTCCTTTACGCCTTTCCCCATCTTCAACAGAACGTCTCTGTAACCCGCCCACACACGTGATCTTGAATGAACCGGTCACGCCTGATCTATGGACCACGCCCTTTTTTTTTTACACCGGAAGATATATCTTCACAGTGACATGATTATAATATTAGGCGTTCTGTGCTGTCAGCATACGTGTCTATAGGCCCTTTTCGTCACTCGGATATTTCCGTAAAAGCTGTGAGCGGACGTGTATTAATTTATATTGTGTGACACTGACGTAGTTAGATTACGGAGCGGTCACATGACACATGAAAAGGGCCTATACAATGTAAACGCCTCTCCCTTCCAGGAAATGATTCATTGCAGAAGAGTCTTAATTAGTATCGATATTCTATCCTATTGCTTCTCGTATACTGACTGTCTTACCAGTCAAGGGACATCGGTAAGAGAACGAAGAGCCCTTCCCTTTTATTTAGCTGATAAGGATCATAATTCTCACCACTTGCTGATTTTCCTAACCGACAGCAGTCGTATTTTCTCTATGCAGATAAACAGAGTAAGATAAAGCTGACATAAATAAACTGCCCCGTTTTATATTTTCGTTTGTTTGTTTATGGGAGCAGTTCATAACTGATTATGCATGCTGCCTAAGTAGTGCGGCTACTTATGTAAATAATACAATTACCGTAAAAGGTTGATTGAAAAAATGACAGAGAGGAAGTACTATCACGTGGGAAATGGGACTGGGCTCAGCATAATAGGCTGAGGCGGCGCCCGATATTGCTAGCATGGCTGTCAAGCAGCAGGATTACCGCCTTCAACAGGAGATACTCAGAAACATACAGCACTCCAGTCAGTGGGATCCCCGGCGCCCCGCCGTCATCCACATATCGCCGGCTGCAAGTGCTAGCCCTTCCGACGTTGGCAATCTTGTCTTCACGCTTGCTTCACGTGAGGTGAATCCGCTTGCTGCAGCTGGCACTACACCCCCTCCCTGCACTCTCCCCCTCCTCCCACGCTCGTGTGCTTTACTTTGCACTGGCGATAACTACTTTAAATAAATGTCCCTCGATGCAGGAACCCCCTAGCAACACCAATAGCCCCCCAACCTCCTTGCCCGATGCCACGACCCCAGGGGCTCCCGCGGGACCCTCAGCCACTCTCAACAGGACCACTTTCAAAAACTCGCTCCCGCAAACGTCTGACCCGCGCGGCGACTCGAATACCTCCCGTATTCTTCTAGCGGACGGAACAGAAATCCTTCTGAACAGACCCGACCATATAATGTAAGGGAACCTTGTGAGGGGAAATATGAAACGGGAGGAGAAAAGGGTGAAAGAGAGGTGTGAGAGGGAAAGAGATAACATGGACGGCCGCTCTTAAACTGCACCACTTTGCATTCCAGATTAAATGGGCCAACAGGACTACAGATGACCATCAACTGCCTCCCCCTCTACAAACTACCCCACGGTTATGGCACCCCATCCCCCAGCACTGCATCCTCCTCTACCCAAGAAGCCGACCAACCCCTCCACACGGCCACCTCTGTCCCCTCCCTCCCTTCCATCCTCTCCACCCCCACCAAATCTCTTTCCAGCCCTCTCAAGTCCAGCACCTTGCCGTTGGATGCCTCTATCGAAGATGTGGACTGGGGACTCGACGAGGGGAGTGACACGGATGAAAACAAAGCTGAGGAAGACAACCTGTCCATAAAGTACGTAGCAACTCAGGATGCCGTGCCCTTGCAGCTGATACGCTCCAGCGGCTCTGTCAGCTTTGCCAGAGTGAACGCAACAAAACCATCTGACTGCTTCACACCCATCAGTGAGGTAGTGGAGCCTACCACGGAAGGAATGGAGCACACCATCAAAGGGGTGGAGCCCACTGTCGAAGGGGTGGAGCCCACTGTCGAAGGGGTGGAGCCCACTGTCGAAGGGGTGGAGCCCACTGTCGAAGGGGTGGAGCCCACTGTCGAAGGGATGGAGCCCACCATCAAAAGGCTGTCAGGGGAGGAGGAGAACAGAAATGCACAGGTACCCTCCAAGACGGATGTTGGTGGACAGGTTCCAGTTCCGGCACCTACGGGCAGAACTCCACCCCAAATACCTGCCCCTTACTCCAAGCACTCTGCCAATCGGTACCTCTCCACACCCCCACTCCCCACACCCCTCCCCACACCCCCTCCCTGTATGGAGCCACAGTACATGGAACGCAGTGGTTGGCTGAGTAAGCTAAGTCACAGAAAAGGTGTGTGTGTGTGTGTGTGTGTGTGTGTGTGTGTGTGTTTGTGTTATGTTCCGTTAATGATTTATATTGGTTTACTTACTTATGTCATAATGATTTATATTGGTTTACTTACTTATGTCAACCACTGTCATCCCACCATTCTCAGGGGTATTTGGTGACCGTTGGCAAAGGAGATACTTTGTACTTCACCAAGCGCAACTGCTGTACTTCAAGAAGTACGGGGTAAGCAAGTGTTTGGGCTGGTAGGGAGCTGGTACAGGAGAGTAGGGGAAGCTGGTACAGGAGAGTAGGAGGAATGGTACTGGAGAGTAGGAGGAATGGTACGGGAGAGTAGGAGGAATGGTACAGGAGAGTAGGGGGAATGGTACAGGAGAGTAGGGGGAATGGTACTGGAGAGTAGGAGGAATGGTACGGGAGAGTAGGAGGAATGGTACTGGAGAGTAGGAGGAATGGTACTGGAGAGTAGGAGGAATGGTACGGAGAGTAGGGGGAATGGTACAGGAGAGTAGGGGAATGGTACAGGAGAGTAGGGGGGGGAATGTACTGGAGAGTAGGAGGAATGGTACAGGAGAGTAGGGGGAATGGTACAGGAGAGTAGGGGGAATGGTACAGGAGAGTAGGGGGAATGGTACGGAGAGTAGGAGGAATGGTACAGGAGAGTAGGAGGAATGGTACAGGAGAGTAGGGGAATGGTACAGGAGAGTAGGAGGAATGGTACAGGAGAGTAGGAGGAATGGTACTGGAGAGTAGGGGGAATGGTACTGGAGAGTAGGAGGAATGGTACTGGAGAGTAGGAGGAATGGTACTGGAGAGTAGGAGGAATGGTACAGGAGAGTAGGAGGAATGGTACAGGAGAGTAGGAGGAATGGTACTGGAGAGTAGGAGGAATGGTACGGAGAGTAGGAGGAATGGTACTGGAGAGTAGGAGGAATGGTACTGGAGAGTAGGGGGAATGGTACTGGAGAGTAGGAGGAATGGTACTGAGAGTAGGGGGAATGGTACAGGAGAGTAGGAGGAATGGTACTGGAGAGTAGGAGGAATGGTACAGGAGAGTAGGGGGAATGGTACGGGAGAGTAGGAGGAATGGTACTGGAGAGTAGGAGGAATGGTACTGGGAGAGTAGGAGGAATGTACAGGAGAGTAGGAGGAATGGTACTGGAGAGTAGGAGGAATGGTACAGGAGAGTAGGGGAATGGTACTGGAGAGTAGGAGGAATGGTACTGGAGAGTAGGAGGAATGGTACAGAGAGTAGGGGGAATGGTACAGGAGAGTAGGAGGAATGGTACTGGAGAGTAGGGGGAATGGTACAGGAGAGTAGGAGGAATGGTACAGGAGAGTAGGAGGAATGGTACAGGAGAGTAGGAGGAATGGTACAGGAGAGTAGGAGGAATGGTACAGGAGAGGTAGGAGGAATGGTACGGGGGAGAGTAGGAGGAATGGTACAGGAGAGTAGGGGGAATGGTACAGGAGAGTAGGGGAATGGTACTGGAGGTAGTGGGGAATGGTAGGGAGAGTAGGAGGAATGGTACTGGAGAGTAGGGGAATGGTACAGGAGAGTAGGAGGAATGGTACGAGGAGAGTAGGAGGAATGGTACAGGAGAGTAGGGGGAATGGTACAGGAGAGTAGGGGGAATGGTACTGGAGAGTAGGAGGAATGGTACGAGGAGAGTAGGAGGAATGGTACTGGAGAGTAGGAGGAATGGTAGGAGAGTAGGAGGAATGGTACAGGAGAGTACTGGAGAGTAGGAGGAATGGTACGGGAGAGTAGGGGAATGGTACAGGAGAGTAGGGGAATGGTACAGGAGAGTACGGGAGAGTAGGGGGAATGGTACAGGAGAGTAGGAGGAATGGTACAGGAGAGTAGGGAGAGTAGGGGGAATGGTACAGGAGAGTACGGGAGAGTAGGGGGAATGGTACAGGAGAGTACGGGAGAGTAGGGGAATGGTACAGGAGAGTAGGGAGAGAGTAGGGGGAATGGTACAGGAGAGTACGGGAGAGTAGGGGGAATGGTACAGGAGAGTACGGAGAGAGTAGGAGGAATGGTACAGGAGAGTAGGGGGAATGGTACAGGAGAGTAGGGGGAATGGTACAGGAGAGTAGGAGGAATGGTACAGGAGAGTAGGAGGAATGGTACAGGAGAGTAGGTAGGAGGAATGGTACAGGAGAGTAGGGGAATGGTACAGGAGAGTAGGAGGAATGGTACAGGAGAGAGAGGAATGGATGGAGATAGGAGGAATGGTACGGGAGAGTAGGAGGAATGGTACAGGAGAGTAGGGGGAATGGTACAGGGAGTACGGGAGAGTAGGGGGAATGGTACAGGGAGTACGGGAGAGTAGGGGGAATGGTACAGGAGAGTAGGGGGAATGGTACAGGAGAGTAGGGGGAATGGTAGGAGAGTAGGGGAGTAGGAGGAATGACGGGAGAGTAGGAGGAATGGTACAGAGAGTAGTAGGGGAATGGTACAGGAGAGTACGGGAGAGAGAGGAATGGTACAGGAGAGTACGGGAGAGTAGGGGGAATGGTACAGGAGAGTACGGGAGAGTAGGGGGAATGGTACAGGAGAGTACGGGAGGAGAGTAGGGGAAATGGTACAGGAGAGTACGGGAGAGTAGGGGGAATGGTACAGGAGAGTACGGGAGAGTAGGGGTAATGGTACAGGAGAGTACGGTGAGAGTAGGGGGAATGGTACAGGAGAGGTACGGGAGAGTAGGGGGGAATGGTACAGGAGAGTAAGAGGGCTGGTAGGGGGTATGCCATCATCACATGCCTCCTCCCAGGATGCCAAACCAAAAGGACGGATACTCCTACTGCCTGGAGGTTGGTGTAAAGCTATCAGTCAGGGAACACCACGTATGGCAGACGCATTGCTTAATGGCACTTCAAATAACACCCCTGCACCTGTCATGACAGTCGTAAGCAAACCTGATCAAACTTTTCCACTGGACGTATAAAATCATATACTTATTGTTCCCCATCCCTCCCTCCCTCCTACCCCTACAACACAAAAGCTGCGTTGTATTGGGATACATAGACCGAGTAACCCTGCAAGATCTCTCAGTGTGAGTGCAATTACCACATGTGTACTTTGTATGATCACTAAGTATTTACCACCGCTTGTCTTCCTCTTCCCCAGGCCCTTTTGGTCACAGAGGGAGTGGCCGATGCCTTTTCCAGTCAGACAGTGATGGTCAACACGCCCGAGCAAGCCTCCAGAACGTTCTACGTGACCGCCTCGAGCAACGACGAACGCAACGCGTGGGTAGCTGCTGTCCAACACAACCTCAACGCCTATGTGGTCAGCCCTCTCCTCCCACGCACCGTCGTCCATCTTAACACCCTCTTTTCCTATTAGAGATCACCTGAAGCCTTGCGCACAGCCTGCATAGAGCTGCAGAGCATGCTGTGCGCAGTGAGTTGCAAGCTGCCAGAGCACACCATGCCCTCCCTCCTCACCCTCCTCTACACGAAGATGCAGGCACAGGTCTCCAAACAACCACCCTAACCACACACTCAGACACACACGCACACACACACATGCGTTCCCTCACCAGTCATATCAAGTGTGTTCCTTGTTTGTTTCTGAATCCAGAATGCGTGTACTTTTGTGTGTCAAATGAATTCTCAAATGGGTTTTTATTGAAACACATTGAAACCTTTGGCAGTAGTGTCCTGAGGGTATATAGTCACCATCACACGGTTACTGATAACCAGTGTACCCAGGGTATCCCCTTCCTGTGCACTGTTCGCTCCTGCCTTGGCCTTGTGTGTGTACATATGCTCCATCACGAGAGAGGTCTCCTCTTCAACGTCAGTTTGATGCCTGAGCACCACACAAAACTCCACTCCACAAGCGTCTGTGATGGGTGAAGGGAGTGGGATTATTTGCGCAAATCAGGTGGAAAGTGCCCCACTCTCCAAACACAGTCACATACGTAACAAAACCCCATTCCTGTGTGTAAACCTAAGCAGGCCGAATTTCGTGCCTCCATACATGTACACAAGCCAGTCCACATACCAGTCCACATTCCATGCGAGATGATGACCGAAGTCTCAAGCCTGTGTTCGGTCACGCCCACTTCTCTCACCTCCTCTGGTTTGGGTACGAACAAAAGCTTCTTACCATCAGGGAAGCGTACCTTTGTGCCAAATGGCATGAAAAATACATAATTAGCCCCTCTACCCCCTCCTGTACACACCTGAACAGCAACCTGACAAAGGTCCTTCACATGGTACAGAGTTGCATTGACACAGATGCATAGAGCCAGAGAGCTGACAAACTTGACGCAATCCTCTCTGCCAAGCTCGTGTGGCTCCACTACAACAGCACGACACAGTTGGACGTTGGATAGCTCAGAGAACTTCACGAGAGTACAAAACTGATTCTGCAGTGTGAGAGAGTGCGTGTGCAGGTGTGTGTACATGTGTGGTTGTGTGTGTACATATGCAGTTGTGCATACAAGTGTGGATGTGTGTGTACATGTGTCGATGTGTGTGTGTGCAGGTGTGCATAGCATGGAAACAGTGGGTAGTTTGACTCAAATACAGACCACAGCTCTGAGACTGCTGCGTGACTTACAGACACTACTGGCTTCAGGCTTTCCACAAGCACATCATTGGCCACCAGGGTGGTATCCATGGCTACCAAGGGGAGCACAGGGGAGGGCAGGAGAAGCTTGTGGAGCTCGCAGAACCTACACAATCACATGAACACACGTCATGCCATGTTCCAATGTTGAGTACACTCACCTCGCCAGAGTAGATATCCTCTGAATCAAGGTTTGCTTCAACTTCTGCAAATCCCTAATGTTGTACAAAGTATGGTCACTAGCCACACCCACCTCCAAGTCACCACGCCCACTCATTCGCTAACCACACACCCCTGCAAGTTACCACACCCACCTCCAAGTTACCACACCCACTCATTCACTAGCCCACACCCAGCCCGGCAGATTCCAATGCCCCACCTGTCCTTGATCTCTGTGTTCATGTTCATGAGGAGCTGGAGGCAATGGGCCACCACCCTCACCATCCTCCCTCCACACACCAAGTGGGTGGGAAGGTCAACGAACATGTGTTCCAGACGATAGCCATGAAGCAGCAACTGGAGGACGATGGAGCCACACCTACTACCTGATCTCCGTGGATATGGCAATGACTCCACCCACCTCCTTTATGCAGTGTGTAATGTGGGACACGCCCACTTGGGTGGGAACATCAGACGAGAGCAGCATGCCATGTGACAAAGCTTCCAACACCTGTAACCATTGAATGGTTAACCCCACCCATGCATACATAAATACATTACATTACATAAACACACACATGCACACACACATGCACACACACATGCACACACACACATGCACATACACATATGCACATACACACATGCACATACACACATGCGCACACACACACATGCACATACACACATGCGCACACACACACATGCACATACACTCTTCCATACCTTGTTGATCAAGAGCTGGCTCTGTAGGAACATGGCAGCACACTGGGCAGTGGCCGAGAGATGTGTATGTAGCTCCACAATGGTCAGCAGATCATCCACACAGCACTGCCAGGTCTTCTGGGCATCAAGACGTGGGAGAGAGCCAGCTTGCTGGGCACGAGAGAAGATCTCCATCATGAAGAGGGCTCCCCTGCGATCTGGAGAAGACAGCACATAGTCAGGAGGATGGGGGAGGAGGGAGAGGTGGAGGTGAGAGGGGCAAGGATAGGTATGAACCTGCTGTTTGAGAGCTTCCTGTGTTAAGCTTCACCATAGAAGGGATTCCAACCTGTGTAAGAGCATGCATACATTATGTCTGTATGTGTCGATGTGAGCAATGTGTTTGAGCAAAGCACACACACACACACACACACACACACACACACACACACACACACACACACACACACACACACACACACACACACACACACACACACACACACACACAGCCATACAACATTGAAGGCACGACAAGACATCCAGGAGTAATGGATAAATAGGGGGGGTGGAGGGATAGAGGGAGAGGGGTGGGGAGGGGGAGGAGAAATGGGCTCACGTGTATGGTTGGTATAAGAGCTGGGAGAGTGTCCTTTAGGTAGGAGTAGTGGCCTGAACACATGACGTGGAAACAGAGGAGGGATGGTGGGACATTGTCTGGCTGCGTTGAAGACCAGAATGAGCACACAGATGTCTTGGCAACCGACTGTGTTAAGGAAGCAGGATTGGCTGGGGAAGTACACACAAACACACACACATCATCACCCTAAGCTCAACATTTCATTATACATGGTTTCTAGAAGGGATCCATACACAGCTAATGGTCGTTATAATAGGAAAATTAAATATGGGATGATTGCAGTGAAGAGGGACCTAATGTATGTATTTCAATTTTTAAAAAGAAATATTTAGAAGTATAAAATGTCCTCTAAAAAGCAATTCTTACGCACTAAGAATTGAGACTATCTGTCATGGAGTTGTAAGGCACACATTAGCCATACATTTCAACACACGCATTACATTTATGTTGCTTGTACTGTGGGAATTCTAACGTTCCCTTATATAGCTATCCACATAGGCAACCCCACCAATCACCCCTCCCCCATTCAGCAATCAACCCCCTCCCCACCCCATTCAGCAATCAAGCCTCCCCTCCCCCACCCCATTCAGCAATCAACCCTCCCCTCCCCACCCCATTCACCAATCACCCCTCCCCCCACCCCATTCAGCTATCACCCCTCCCCTCCCCTCCCCATTCACCAATCACCCCCCCCACCTCATTCAGCAATCACCCCCTCCCCTCCCCACCCCATTCAGCAATCATCCCCTCCCCTCCCCCACCCCATTCAGCAAAAAGAAAACATACTCATTCAGTTCATAGTTTGTTGTGACCATATCATCCGCTAGTAGTAATCCACTAATGACAGGCCTACCATGTACCCTGACCAATACCCTGATATAGAACCATGTACCCTGACCATGTACCCTGACCATGTACCCTGACCAATACCCCCATCAATGAGATGTTGGGCAAAAGTAATGGAAGGAAGGAGAGGAGGGTGGAGGACACACAGACAACACAGCCACAGACACACAGACACACACACACACAACACAACACACACACACACCACACACACACCAACAACACACACACACACACACACCCACACACACACACGCCACAACAGATGGGAATGTTTTATTGCAGTGATGGATACACAGCTGGGTCATCCATATCTGGCTCTTTGCTCATAAAAATGGATGTGTACTCAATCGCTTTGGAACAAGAGGGATAAGAGTTTGCCGTGATTACCACCAAGCCTCTGAAAGACATCTGTAAAGAAAGAGTGCAAATTGATGGAGAGGGAGAAGAGGAAGGGAGGGAGAGGAGGAGAGGAAGGGGTGAGAAGCAGTGAGAGAGAAGAGAGAGAAGAGGAGGGAGATGGTAGGAGAGAGAAGGAGGAAGAGGGGAAGAGAAGGAGAGGGGAGGGAAAGGAAGAAGTGAAGGGGAGGGAGAGAGGGGAGGGGAGGGCAGAGAGGGAGGGGAAGGAGAGCGATGGGAGGGAGAGGGAGGAGGGGAGGGAGAGGGAGGAAAAGGTGAAGGGGAGGGGAGGGGGGGGGAAAAGAGAGGGGAGGGGGAGGGAGAAGAGAGGGGAGGGGGAGGAGAAGAAGAGAGGGGAGGGAAAAGTGAAGTGAAGGGGAGGGAGAAGAGAGGGGAGGGAAAAGTGAAGTGAAGGGGGGGAGGGAGAGGAAGACAGAATAGGAGGGAGAGGGAGAAGAGAGGGGAGGGAGAGGGAGGAGGAGAGGGGAGGAAGAGGGAGAAGAGAGAGGCGAGAGGGAGGAGAAAAAAGGGGAGAGGAAGGGGAGAAGAGAAGATGGAGAGAAGGGAAAGAGGAGAGAGAAGGGATAATTGGAGGGAGGATGTGAGTATGCGGGCAGCAGAGTGGTATTGTGAGACAAACAGAAGTGCCACCAGGCCGACACAACGCACCTCCAAACAGACTCCCTGTCATGGGGGGGTACTTCTTGAGGCTATCAAGCAAGGCATGCACAGTGGAGTTGAGACCCTCTGTGGTAGTTATGCGACTGGACGACAAACAGAGAGGGAGGGCTTCCCGTATCTCTGGACACGCCTCCTCCAGCACTCCCAGCACTGTCTCAGCTGGTCCTCTCTCAACTCAATGTTGGCATAATCCTGCGAATGGTGATGGCCTTTAATCTAGTGATGGGAGGGGGGAGGGGGGAAGGAGGGGGGGAGGAGGAGGGGGGAGGGCGGGAGGGGAGGGAGGGCGGGAGGAGGGAGGGAGGGAGGGGGAGAGAGGGAGGGGAGGGAGGGAGGAGGGAGGGAGGAGGGAGGGGAGGGAGGGAGGGGGGAGGGAGGGGGAGAGGAGAGGGAGGGAGGGAGGGAGGAGGGAGAGGAGGGAGGGAGGGAGGGGGGGGGGAGGAGGGAGGAGGGAGGGAGGGAGGGAGGAGGAGAGAGGGAGGGGGGGAGGGAGGAGGGGAGGAGGGAGGGAGGGGAGGAGGGGGGGGGGAGGGGGAGGGAGGGAGGGAGAAGAGTGGAGTACCAGTTGAACAATGATAAGGAGAAGAGATTGAATATATATGGATGGCTTCTAACCTCACAGATTGGATCTCGTCATCAAACAGATCAACAAGGAAGTCCAGGCACTGCTCGCCAAACAAGGGGACTAGCCAAGCTTAGCCGACACATGGAGTCAACAGCAGCTAATCGCACCTCTGGGAATAGGATAGGGACACATGTATACCGTAATCCACACCGCACACACTTCACACCCACACACGACTTCATCATCCAACCACACACACTACACACATACCAACACCCCACACACACACACACACACACACACACACCATGAACTCATCCTCCAGGCTGTGCCGAAGGCTCCACAAGCACCTGAGCTGACCAGATTAACCTCCTATGGCTCCACTAAAGGCTATGAAGAAGAGCAAGAAAGTCCTCCTATTTTACCTGGTATCAAAAAACACATATATACACCTCCATACACATAAATACATGTCGCTCACACATACACACACACTGTACACCCATCAAATACACACACACACACAACAAACACACACACACATGTACACCCACCAAATACACACACACACACACGCACACCCAAACAAACCAACACACCACACACACACACACCACACACACACACACACAAACACACACACACACACTTTGGAGCATTGTGGCCATGCTTTCCAGTGTCCCAGTCCTGACCTTCCCTGTTTGATGCAGCTCCTTCTGTCGCTCAGCTCACTATTGACAACCTGCCACACACACACACCATCAACCTCCACCATATGACACACCTCACCTTCAAGTGTGACATAAGCTTTTGTCAAGCGTCTGATCGAGAAACTTATACTCACTGCACCAAAGTCACCCTGAGAAAACGAGGGGACCCATTCAAAATAAACTAACACACTTTCCGATAGACTTTTTGTAAAACTCATCCTCTGACCCTGATGAACCTTGGTGGCCCTCGTAGACCCTGATGAACCTTTGGTGGCCTCTCCTCTCCCCAGACCCTGCAACCTTTGGTGGCCTCCTCCTCCCCAGACCTGACAAATCTTTAGTGGCCTCTCCTCCCCAGACCCTAACAAACTTTTGGTGGCCCTCCTCCCCAGACCCTGATGAACCTTTTGGTGGCTCCCCTCCCCAGACCCACCAATCTTACCAGGAGCTTGGTGGCAAGAGCTCTGACACGCCACACTGATGTCATTGACCATGTCACATGTCTTGATGAAGGCATCGTCCACTAGTCTCAGGTGCATGGTCACATCCTGTTTGAGGTCAGTCTACTGTTGTAGGGGGAGAAGGGAAGGGGTGGGATGAGTGAGGAGGAGCAGGGGAGAAGGCTGGCGGACTTGTAAAATTGACATAAAGGTGCAGGTTGCTAGGATGAGAATGTGAGAGTGGGTGTGGCCAAAGGTAAGGGGACTGGGAACAAGGCAACCTTACACGTCTGGGTTCTGCAGTCCCATTTTCCACACAATCTTGAGTGCTGCCTCTCTCACATCCTCCATGCTGTCCTGTCTTGACATTGCTGCCTTTGGGTGGAGGAGGTGGGCACAAGGTGGGAGGAGGTGTGCCACAGGTGGAGGAGGTGTGGCACAAGGTGGAGGAGGGTGTGACACAGGTGGAGGAGGTGTGACACAAGGTGGAGGAGGTGTGACAAAGGTGGAGGCGGTGTGGCCAAGGTGGAGGAGGTGTGACACAAGGTGGAGGAGGTGTGACACAAGGGGAGGAGGTGTGGCACAAGGTGGAGGGTGTGACACAAGTGGAGGAGGTGTGGCCCTACCTTGTGATAAACTGACAGAGGTAACTTGATCCCACAGTTGTGGGCACTAAGCTGGAGGAAGAGGAGGGAAGGGAGGAGGAGGGAGAGGGGGAGAGCGGAGGACAGAGGGAGGGGGGAGAGTGAGGGAGAGTGAGGAGGGGCGCGGAGAGGGAGTAGAGGAGAGAGAGGAGGGCGAGCGAGGAGAGGGAGAGGTAGAGGAGAGCGGAGGAGATGAGGAGAGGGAAGGAAAGAAGGGAGAGGAGAGAGAGGAGGGGGAGATAAGAGAGAGGGGAAGAAAGGAGAGGGAGAGAGAGAGAGAGGAGAGGAGGACGGTAGAGGAGAGAGGAGGAAGATGAGAGAGAGGAAGGAAAGAAGGGAGAGGAAAGAGAGAGGAGAGGAAGGAGAGGAGGAGAGGAGGGGAGCGGGAGGAGAGCGAGCGAGAGAGGAAGGAGAGGAGGGAGAGGGAGAAGAGGAGGGAGAGGGAGAAGAGGAGGGAGAGGGGAGAGAAGAGGAGGGAGAGGCAGAAGAGGAGGGGGAGGGGGAAGAGGAGGGAGAGGGAGGAGAGGAGAGAGGAGAAGGGAGGAGAGGGAGGAGAGGAGGGGAGGGAGGAGAGGAGGAGAGAAGGAGGGAGAGGAAGGAGAGAAGAGGAGAGAGGAAGGAGGAGGGAGGAAGAGGAAGGGGAGGAGAGCAAAGGGAGAAGGGAGGAGAGTAGGGGAGGAGGGAGAGGGGGGCCATGGGATCAAAAAGAAATTGGTATATAAGTGTTATCGTGACTAGTGAGCAATGGGGGTCATTGGTGTTGGGACTAGGTGAGCAATGGGTCATTAGTGTGACTCAGGTGAGCAATGGGGTCTTAGTGTGACTAGGTGGGCTATGAGGGGTCATGGGTGACTAGGTAGGCACTGAGGTCTTAGTGTACTAGGTGAGCAATGGGGTCATTGGGTGTGATAGGTGCGCAAGGGGTCATTGGTGTGACTAGGTGAGCAATGGGGTCATTGGTGTTGACTAGGTGAGCAAGGGGTCATTGTTGTGACTAGGTGAAGCATGGGGGTCATTGGTGTGACTAGGTGAGCAAGGGGTCAGTAGGTGACTAGGTGAGCCATGAGGGGGTCATAGGTGACTAGGTGAGCAATGGGGTATTAGTGTGACTAGGTGAGCAATGGGGTCATTGGTGTGACTAAGGTGAGCCATGAGGGGTCATGGTGTTGTGACTAGGGAGCAATGGGATCATTGGTGTGATAGGTGAGCAATGGGGTCATTGGTGTGGACTAGGTGAGCAATGGGGTCATGGTTGTGACTAGGTGAGCAATGGGGTCATTGGTGTGACTAGGTGAGCATGAGGGGTCATTGGGTGTGACTAGGTGGGCTGGGGTCATTGGGTGTGACTAGGTGAGCATGAGGGGTCATTGGTGTGACTAGGTGAGCAATGGGGTCATTGGTGTGACTAGGTGAGCATGGGGTCGTGGTGTGACTAGGTGAGCAATGGGGTCATTGGTGTGACTAGGTGAGCAATGGGGTCATTAGTGTGACTAGGTGAGCAATGGGTCCTAGTGTGACTGTGAGCAGGGTTTGGTGTGACTAGGTGAGCAATGGGTCATTAGTGTGACTAGGTGAGCAATGGGGTCATTAGTGTGACTAGGTGAGCAAGGGGTCATTGGTGTGTGTGGACTAGGTGAGCCATGAGGGGTCATTGGTGGACTAGGTGGGCTATGAGGGGTCATTGGTGGAATAGGTAGGCAATGAGGGGTCATTAGTGTGACTAGGTGGGCTATGAGGGGTCATTAGTGTGACTAGGTGGGCAATGAGAGTACATGATCAATTGCAAACACTTTAGACTTATGGCCTGGGCACCTCTCTGGCTAAAAATCTGGGCCTGGGCACCTGGAAAACACACCACTTATAACCAGAATGTGGGATGCTTAAGGTAGGGATAATAATAGATAATAATTGCACTGTATCACTTTCAGCTACATGTTCAGTCATTGCATTTCACCTCATACCTTACTGGGGATAGGGCTCAATGGTGAGCATGGATGTGGTGTGCGTACATGAGCACTGGGCGGTTTGAACTTGTGCGCAGTGTGCATGTGTGTTGTGTGGCATGTGGTGGGTGTGTGTAATATGATGGGTGTGGTGTGTGTGGTGTGTGTGATATGATGTGTGATGGTATGTGTGATATGATGGTGGGGTGTGTGTGTGATATGATGGTGTGTGGTGTGTGTGATATGATGGTGTGTGGTGTGTGATGGTTGTGTATGGTGCATCCTTAGCACTCACCAAAGCATTCAGAGCAGCTGCCTGACCTAGGGTCATCATCATCAGTGCTACATCCTCAAGAAAGGCCACAGTGTTCTCTACTAGCAGCAGGCACCACAACACAGCTGTGCTGTTGGTGAAGGCCTGCTCTGCCAGCCATCCACCAGACACACACACCCACCCTCACTGCATGATGCTTGGTACTGCGCGACTCCTGCATGGGAGGATGGGGAGGAGGGGGAGGTGATGGGGAGGAGGGGAGGGGGAGTGATGGGGAGGAGGGGGGAGTGATGGGGAGAGGGGAGTGAGGGGAGTAGGGGGGAGTGAGTGAGGGGGAGGGAAGGTGGAGGGAAGGTGGAGGGGGGAGGGGAGGAGGTGGAGGGGAGGGAAGGTGGAGGGGAGGAGGAGGGGGGGGAGGGAGTGGAGGGGAGGAGGGGGAGGGAAGGTGGAGGGAGGGGGGGAGGGAAGGTGGAGGGGAGGATGGGGGCGGGAAAGGGCGGGGAGGAGGGGGAGGGAAGGGGAGGGAGGAGGGGGAGGGAAGGTGGAGGGGAGGAGGGGGAGGAAGGTGGAGGGGAGGAGGGGGAGGGAAGGGGAGGGGAGGAGGGGAGGGAAGGTGGAGGGGAGGAGGGGGCGGGGAGGAGGGGGAGGGAAGGGGAGGGGAGGAGGGGGAGGGAAGGTGGAGGGGAGGGGGGGAGGGAAGGTGGGGGGGGCGGAGGAAGGGAGGGGAGGCGGGGGCGGAGAAGGGAGGGGAGGAGGGGAGGGAAGGGGAGGAGGGAGAGGGGAGGGGAGGAGGGAGAGGGGAGGGGAGGAGGGAGAGGGGGAGGGGAGGAGGGAGAGGGGAGGGGGAGGAGGGAGAGGGAGGGGAGGAGAGGGGAGGGGAGGAGGGAGAGGGGAGGGAAGGAGGGGAGGGAGGAGGGAGAGGGGAGGGGGAGGAGGGGGAGGGGAGGAGGGGGAGGGGAGGAGGGGGAGGGGAGAAGGGAAGATGGAGGGAGAGAAAAGAGGAGAGGATGGGAGGAGGTGGATGGGGGAGGGAGGTGGATGGGGAAGGAGGGAGGATAGGGGAGGAGAGAGACGTGAGCAGGAGGGAGACTAATAAAGATAAGGTATCCGTTACTCATGGATACCCTTCCTCAGCTCAAACCGAACTCGCCTTCTGAGTAGCCTGCAAGATCTTTTGCTGTACAACGCCTGTGTGGTATGTGTGCGTGCATGTATGTGTCAAATGATACCCTCCCGTAAACGAATGAATCTTTTGGATGTGCAGGGAGATCATGACGTGTGTGTGTATTACAGGCACGCAGAATGGTCTACGTGCAGAACGCAAGTGTGCCACTGTGTTAGACACGCGCCTTGGACGTGCCTGTATGCATTGCGAGTGCAGCAATAGATGTACACAATTTAAATTTATAAATAAAAAATAAAAAGGATAATCTATTTGAGCTCGTGCGTCTGCTACGGACGTGAAAGCTTACCTCCCCGCTGGTGGTTTTTAGCGACCCACACCAATGCATCGTAACGCTTGTATCTTCACCTCCGTGTTATCTGCTGGAAGGGGACCGCTAGTTTACGGTTTTTGGCGCCCCGTCGGGACTATAGTTACCATCTTCCAGGAACGAAACTACCAGTCTTTGGCACTCTGTGGCAGTGGCTTAGCCGCTTGGAGAAGCAGGGTTGTGGTCAGCCTCAACACCATTAGGCAAGCGGCCTCGCTCGAAGCGTGCTTCTTCCATATCTCACCAAGTGAACCCACCGTTTTCTCCAAGTCCGACGCCAGGTTCGTCAGTTCGACGTCCTTGACAGCTAGCAGGCGCGTCAGACACTCCTCTGCTGTCTCCGACTGCAAACAATCTTCTAGCGCTGTACTGATACGCTGCCTCTTCGCCGCCGGACGGTACTTTTAGCACGAGGCTTGCCCGCTCGGGCTTCTCTTCGTGCTTTGTTTCTACGAAACTTGGCGGTTTATGATGGCTGGTGGACCGTTTGCGCTCCATCTGTCCGCGATGCGCACGTAATAGAGTTTATTATTACGTGTTATTGTGTGCATGTGACCTACATGTAATTGCTTTTTATTTTCAAGTTCGATAAACACGAAATGCTTTCTAGTGCTGTCAGAAGAACATAAGGAACATCTTAGCTTCCTTACGAAGGTGGACATTGAAGGTAAGAATAAGCACCAGGACGTTTGGGTTAACTCAAACGACCTTGCAACCCTTGCGCATGTACCTAGTGGTACGGGAGTTTCTGCACGATTTCGATCGAGTTCATTCGCAAAGGTGCCAACCGCCGTGTGTACCAGGCTGCCAGCACGTAAGTTGCAAAGTATAATGGCCCAGTTGGAGAGAGTGTGTGTGTGTGTGTGTGTGTGTGTGTGTGTGTTGTGAGGGTGGGAGAGGAGATGTGCGTTGGAGCAACTTTTTTACTGCCTTAACCACGGAGTACCACCACATGAATGGCTTCACTATGGGCCGGGCACTTGATCTTAACTGCCGACCACACAATAAGATGGCGACCCTCTTTGTTTTCCCGCTTTTTTTTCTCCTCCCTCTTTTTGAGTTGCTGTGTTTATCTGCTTGTGTTTAGAGAAAGAAATCCCTCAACATTACTTACTGTCCATCCACAATTCTAGAGAAACTGAATGTGGATGTGACCACTGTGCTTCATGGAGTGGAGGGACTCATATACCTAATGACAGAGTGCTCCAACTGATGGTTAGTGAACTCTGGCCAATGTGGCTTACACTGACCCTCCCACACAACACCCTCACCACCATGCACTAATGTCAACCACTAGGTGAATGATTTGGACTTTCAAGATTCGATCATGTCTAGGGTTTTCTGAGGAGCTCAACAAGGAACTCCTAAGTGTAATGACCACATCTCCTTCCCTCCCCTCCTCCCCCTCCCTCCCCTCCTCCCTCCCCAGCTCACCCTCCTCCCCCTCCTTCCCCTCCCTCTCCACCCTCCGTCCTCCTATCTCTTCCTCTTTGCTCCCTTCTCCCCCCCATTTCCTCACCTCTTCTCCTCCTTCCCTTCCATTCTCCTCCTCTCTCCACCCTCCCTCTTTTCTTCTCTCTCTCTTCTCCCTCTCCCCTCCCTCTCCTCTCCTCCCTTCCCACTCTTTCTTTCACCTACATTTGTGCTCACCTCACTGTGTGTGTGTCCCATCCATCTCTGCTGCAGCTGTACACTCAGCACTGCAAGGAGATACGGGCCATCCTCTCCAACATGGCTATGGGACTCCCTGAGTACCACGACCTGGAGTGGAGGTTTGATGTGCAGCTGGCCTCGCGCGCCATCTTGCAACAGGCTGACCCCCAACTGGTCCTCAGACTGCACCTCAAGGATGGAGGTAGGGGCGGAGCTTTGTCGTCTCAATTGATGTGGGTGATTCAGTCATGGGGGTCAGCTATAAAATACTTTATCTGACGTATAGAACTTTGTATGGTCTGGAGACTTGATGATTGTATTAACAGTTGCCTTGGCAACGTTTTGTTTGCCTCTGTTGTTGGAGCTGCAAAGTTTCGGCAAAATCAGATGTACCAGAACAGTATGATGTGATATTACAAACCCTTACTAAATGTAGCTGCTATGTGTATGCTCTTGTGTTGGTAGTAAAGAATGCCACTAGCTGCTGTATCCTTAAATTTCAATTTTACTTGCACAAAAAAAGGTCCTAATTATGGTTCATATTTAGGTGTGTTGAAAGCCATTCAAAGTTGGATAGAAGAGTGAATGCAGAGAAATATTTAGCAGTTTTTGGTACATTTATCACCTTGCAGCAACCTTAATTAATCTTGATTCTCTAAATTTATACGTTCATTTGTTCTTGCACAACAGCACAGTGATATGAAACGTGAGACATGACATCTTACCAATGGCTCTTCTGACACGTTATTAAAGTTACATCTCACCCCCACCCTTCCCCATCTCCACGGTAGCTTGTTCTATTTATTGAGCACCATTTCAGATTGCCATCAAGTGATGCATCCCCACTTTTATTTTTCAGAGAAGTCATCTGTGCACACCTTGCAGACTGACCCAGTGAACCTATCTCACATGACTTCTGTCCTTGAATCAGCACTGGCAGAGATCAAAACACAGCACTGCAGGCGAATCCTTAGGAACATCAAATGAGAGCACCTTACCTTTGTGCTGTGTTTTGTGTGTGTGCGTTGTGTGTATATTGTATTGCCTTGTAAGGAAATCTTATTGTGTAGTACATGTATGTACTTTTGAACTTAGCAAATTGTATTTGTGTCCAGTGCTCCTAGGTGATGTAATGGTGATGTAGTGGTGATGTAATAATCCAGTGTGATGCAGTCACTGGAAAATAAAACCAAGGGGAATGGTTGTCATGTGACAAAGTATTATCCTTAGCTGACCACTGTCTGTACACCCACAAATGTATCAGAAATGTTGCCCCTCAGCTCAGCAGCTCTCTACATGCGACCTCTCATGAGACATGAAAATTAAAATGGCCATAACAAAAGCCACATCTTGATACAAAGAATGCGTGGGTGTGGAGTGGGAGGAGTCAATAAAGAATGAGTGGGTGTGGAGTGGGAGGAGTCAATAAAGAATGAGTGGGTGTGGAGTAGGAGGAGTCAATAAAGAATGAGTGGGTGTGGAGTAGGAGTCAATAAAGAATGAGTGGGTGTGGAGTGGGAGGAGTCAATACAGAATGAGTGGGTGTGGAGTAGGAGGAGTCAATAAAGAATGAGTGGGTGTGGAGTGGGAGGAGTCAATAAAGAATGAGTGGGTGTGGAGTAGGAGGAGTCAATACAGAATGAGTGGGTGTGGAGTAGGAGGAGTCAATAAAGAATGAGTGGGTGTGGAGTAGGAGGAGTCAATAAAGAATGAGTGGGTGTGGAGTAGGAGGAGTCAATAAAGAATGAGTGGGTGTGGAGTAGGAGGAGTCAATAAAGAATGAGTGGGTGTGGAGTGGGAGGAGTGATAGAGATGCATTGGAATACGAAAAGTGAAATGTACCGTTATGGTGATGTCCAATCTTGGACCACACGTGACTCACATACACAAAATACTCATTGCTCAGATTTCTGTAGGGTGATTCGGATAAGCTGCAAGGCCTGTGACACTTCTTCCTGCAGGCCTAATGGAAGCCTTGCCTTCATCTTCTGCTGCAAGGCCTCCAACTTCTCCTCAGCCTGCTGAAGACTGTTCTTGCTCTGGTGAGGAACCTTGTGGTAATGCTATTATGTGTGTATGTGTGTGTGTGGTGTGTGTGTGTGTGTGTGTGTGTGTGTGTGGTGTGTGTGTGTGTGTGTGTGTGTGTGTGTGTAGTGTGTATGTGCACATATATGAAAGAAGAGGGAGATAATTTCAAGTGATTTAAATGGGCAGCATGAACAAGAGATCCTACCTCGACACAGCTGGTCATACAGGGTTCGGTTGTCAGGAGTCTTGAGCACATCTTCGTACACTTGATTGATCAACATCAGACGTTTCTCTGCACTGAGAAAGGAAGGAAGCAATGGAACTGCACATAGTGTGTGTGCGTGCATGTGTGCGTGCATGTGTGCGTGCATGTGTGCGTGCATCTGTGCGTGCATGTGTGTGTGCATGTGTGTGTGCATATGTGTATTTACATGTGTATGTTTACATTGTCTATGTGCATGTGTGCATGTGTGTATGTATGTGTGTGTATGTATGTGTGTGTATGTATGTGTGTGTATGTATGTGTGTGATGTGTGTATGTGTGTGTATGTGTGCATGTGTGTGTATGTGTGTGTATGTGTGTGTATGTGTGTGCATGTGTGTATGTGTGTATGTATGTGTGTATGTATGTGTGTATGTGTGTGTGTGTATGTGTGTGCATGTATGTGTATGTGTGTGTATGTGTGTGTGTTGTATGTGTGTATGCGTGTATGTGTGTGTATGTATGTGTATGTATGTATGTGTGTATGTGTGGGTCATTCCAACCTAAGTTGGACGCTATGTTTTAGATTTTGGTCCAACTTCTCATGTATATGTGTCCTGATATGAAAGTAACTTTAGCCCAAAAATATTTTTAATAACGGTAATGGTTACGAAATAAACATTCCTGAAAATTAATTTTTTCCTCAAAATTGCAACTTTGCCAAGTTATAACTTTCTTCTCACTAATGTTGTATAGGTATATTTGGCATCAAATCGATGCTCTTTATGTGTACTACTACAATATGATATATTTTTATTAAGGAGGTTAAAGGGTTAAATAATAAATGCGTCTATAACACGGTTTACAATATTGAGGTCACTTGCAGATTGATACTCCAACTTTTTTTTTACAAAAGGGAAGCCACCTATTGTCTTTATGTTTTTTCTGGGAACCAGATACGTTTGAACATTATGGACGCCATTTTTTTTCTACATTGTTATTTTTAGCACTAATGAAAAGTAAGTGCTGTTTACATACGTCACAAGTGGTATTATGTAATAATCATCACCAGAGATATCTGCTATCACAACTTAGGTTTTAAAAGTATAATAATTATAAAAGAGCGCGCATCTTTTGGAGTAATGGGAGCACTGTTCAGGTAAGTGTAGTTAGCTTTGTATAATAGTATACCGCTTCAAACTGCATGTTGCTTCTTAATTTTGGATTGAAAGTAAAAGGCAGCTGATGCTGACGTTGGAGCGGATGCTGATGTTCTTGCCCTTGGTTGTGATGTGAGCATAGGCGATTCCAATGTTGTTGATGGCGCAGGTGTGAATCCGCCTAGTGCGGATGCGGGCCCGGATCCTTGTGTTTCGAATCATGATGTACTACCGCTAGTACCAGTGGTCCCAGATGTGCCGGTCACAACTGAAGCAATGATGCCTCGTACAGCCCGTCGTGGAATCGTGGAAATCCCAGATCTACCCACTCTGCGGTCTCAACCACTGGTCGTGGATCCGCTCAATCTATGTACTGCCAGCAATCGAAGGAGAACACGAGGCCAAATATGGCATTTCACCCGTTTTTATTCACCAACACACCGGTCACCACGCCGCTCATAGCACACCGGTCACCACACCAGTCACGTTCACCAGCACACCGGTCACCACGCCGGTCACGTTCTCGGCGTGGTGAACGTGTACGTGACCGGCGTGGTGACCGGTATGCTGGTGAATATGAACGGCGTGGTGACCGGTATGCTGGTGAATATGAGCGGCGTGGTGACCGGTATGCTGGTGAATATGAGCGGCGTGGTGACCGGTATGCTGGTGAATATGAGCGGCGTGGTGACCGGTATGTTGGTGAACGTGACTGGTGTGGTGACTCAATATTGTAAACCGTGTTATAGACGCATTTATTATTTAACCCTTTAACCTCCTTAATAAAAATATATCATATTGTAGTAGTACACATAAAGAGCATCGATTTGATGCCAAATATACCCATACAACATTAGTGAGAAGAAAGTTATAACTTGGCAAAGTTGCAATTTTGAGGAAAAAATTAATTATTCAGGAATGTTTATTTCGTAAACCATTAACGTTATTAAAAATATTTTTGGGCTAAAGTTACTTTCATATCAGGACACATATATATGAGAAGTTGGACCAAAATCTAAAACATAGCGTCCAATTTTAGGTTGAAAAGCCATGGAATGACCCACTTGTGCTCTGAGAAGTGAAAGCAAGTATGCATTCTTTGGGGGCTTTGACAATGTTTGTATTCAATCTGCATCGATAATGTGATGCATACCGGTGGTCTGAAATTGAGTTTGATTATCACCATAGAGAAGTTTGTGTACTATGAAGAAATGACAAATGCATCAATGTGTGTCCAATTGTATATTATCATGCTCTGTCACAGAGACAAGGATTTTCACAAACACAATGACTTACAGTATGTGTGTGTTACATCCTGGACATTGAAAATAAAAAAACTTTGGTGTATGTGATAACTTATTTCATGCCTGGTTCAATCTATTAATATGGTTAGCATACATCATTTTATGTTTTAACTATAACAATAAGCAGATATTGAGTAAATAAAGAAAGGAGAAGCAGTGGTGGAAGTTAAGGTGGATACATTTAAACACCTACATATAAGTAGCTAGGGTTTCACTATGACATCAGCCTGTACTATTGTTGAATTGCTATAGATTAAATCACTGACTGCAATTACGCGTACTAGCAATTTATAATAGTGACGATTGCCCTTTATATCTTACCGTGATTGATTTCATATGATCATTTGATGAGATGCTCATAATGCCACTTTACAGGAACTAGAGGATTCGTCACGGAAATCACAATGGCTTGATGACCTCATTGAAGTAGGACGATGTCATGATCTCACTGCTCGCCAAGTTTTGAGAGTGGAAGTGGAAGAGAAGAATGACCTTGAACTTCCAACACATCAAATGACCCTGCTGGTGTATTGTATTTATTATAAAAAGTGTGATCATTTCAAAACTTTGATAAGAAAAGCCTCCGATGAAGGAGCAGGTAAGACTGCTAGATTCAGACTTTACAATGCACCATCACATTAGTTATAACACAGACATAAGTAAATTTGGTAAGACTTTTATTCTATGCGGTGACACCTAATGTGTGCAATTTCCCTCGAATGGCACAAACACTACAATGTGATTCTGGTATTGCATGGTCTACATGCATTCTCCATCAGAAAGTATACGTTCCCGGAAATGTTTTTAAAACCTTCAGTGTGATTTAAAAAAATGCAAAACTTTGTGGTGGAAGTGGTACATTGCTCACAGAATGAAATTTGAAACAATTGTTTTGAAATCCTGCATGCAATTTACAAGCAACAATGAAATGCCTTATGAATCATGTACAGTACTGGTTTCATTGCAAAATGAAGATTTCATTTTTCCAGCTCTTATTTGTTAATAATGTTAAGGTTTAGAGGATGTGCCTTTGCAAGTAAGTATCACATCATTTCATGGGCACATCACAAAGTGTACATTTCCTGACATGGTACTCTGAAATCCTTATTTACACATGTAATGAGATGTCATCTTTCTAAAAGGGCAACTGCACATACATACACAAACTGCATGCATGCGTATGTTATGACCCATAATGAATGATCCTGCTCAACTTAATGTGCATGCAATTTTGTTTTGTATCTTAATGTGCACCAGACCACCACCCTGTGGTTTGCAAGCTAGATTGCACCATGTATAACAAAAGTATTGAGTAAGAAAGTAGTGTGTTTAAAAAGAAAGTAATTCCTGTAGAACAGGAGTCGTGAGAATGAATAATGCAATACTCACATGGAATGTGCTCTGTTTTTCAGATCTCCTAGAATGCAGTGCTGAAGCGGGAGGTCCATTATGTCAGGTTATGGCTCATTCTTACACACAATTGCTATCATGTTGCCACAGCCACCCCAAGGCTACAAATGAGGAGAATGAATGGTTTCCGAGCATATGTAATCCATGCTATAGGCAGTTGGAAGATAAACGTTTTGAAAAGTTTTTTTCTAAGACATACAATGAGGAGTTACATGTATATCCAGATATGACCGCAGCAATCCGTGCTGGAAGTTACCCATACAATGGATGTTACATGGCGTATGCGTTAAAGCAAAGAGGATATGCCCGTCACCTTATTGACCTTGGTGCTGATATCCTGGAGCCCAACAGTGAAGGCCTTCCTTCATACTTGCTCGAGTACTGCTCAGTTGGCAAGACACACTACCTGGCTTGGCTTTGTAGCGTTTTATCAAATTCGAACTTTAATCAGCTGATCAGTCATATTAAAAAGAATTCCATAGTGTTTATCGAGCACTGCAAAGATGAGCTGAGAAATCCTTTGCATGCACTACTCACTGGCAATATTCATAGGACGAAAGAAATCTTGACATCGCAGAAGGAATGGAAGCTTTTAGAACAAGTAGATAAGAAGCAGAGGACTGCACTCTACATTGCAGCTGAGATGGGTCTAGAAGATATTGTTGATACTTTTTTAAAGTATAAAACAATAATAGCCTTTGGTGGGATGGATATGTATGTATGTATCATCCTTGCCTGTTGTACCTCCAGGGACGGAGATTATGTCACAAGATGGGATCAAAGCAGTTCAACTCCTTTGGACATTGCAGCACAGAATAAGCATTATGGCGTGGTAGGATGCATCCTCAGACATCTCTTAGATTCTACTTCAACCATCCCTAGTGCTTCTACTGAGCGAAACTGTTTCATTACGGTACATAATCATTATGCTCATTCTCTTTCTTCACCATGCATTCATTGCAATTTCATAAATAGGCAGCTCTGACAGATAAAGCATTAGTCGACGCGTTAAATCCAGCAAACACTGAAGTATTGGAGAAACTGCTCCTTGGTGACAGCATAAGGCTTGATTTACTTCAGCCTATTATGCAAATGTTTTTAGATTCCTCCTCTTCGAAAGAACTGATTACTTGTGCAGTCAAAAGTGGAAAAAAACGTTGGTGTACATATCTATAGAGATGAAATGTCACAAATGAAGGTTTATTACTTTTTCTATTCTGCAGAGTTGCAGAATTGCTTGACTCATTGTGCACAGTGGAAAAAGGTGTGGTGTCCAATCGTATTAATGGATTTCTAAAAGTTTGCGAGCATAAATCTCGTCATACCGACATCAGAGCTTTTTACTACAAAAGGCTGAGCACCTCCCAAAAGTGAGTAAACTCATTACAATTTACAACCAACCACATAGTACGTTTGCTTTCCATCGATGCGTGATCACAATTGTTCAGTCAATGCGCTTTCAAATGTCAACCAAACTGTGATGATAAACCCTTTTGTTTGCAGAGCATCTGCTATTTATACAGCTTGTGCTGAGGGAAACAGCAATGCATTGGAATATCTCATTTCCAAAGGGGTTGACCTTAATGGCTCTAAACAGGTGATGTCAAAAATAGGATAGTTTAAAGTTACACTCAGCTACCTACAATACCTGTGCATTTGTGCCTATATCCAATTAAACATGCACACTGTATACCTCATTCGAATTTGAGCACTACTTCATGTCATTGATTAATTTAACCTGTTCTAAGATCAGTTGTCAATCACCCATTCCAGAACGGTTACAAAACCACATGCAGCTATGACAGGCATACTTCAAGACAATTCTCAAGCCTTTATCTAAAGGGAGAAGTTACTTGGAGTAGTAGGGTGTTATGCAATGCAGACAGTGTGTATTATGTTTAACTGGAGGTCATGCAGGATCCACTTTGAAGTTATTATGAAAGAAGCTTGAGAGATTATGGACTTTTTCCAAGCTCTATTATGACACAATGATTAAGTTGCATTTGCAATAAAGCATAATTGAAGATCATTTAGCAAATAATTGCATTTTTTAAAGATTGGGGATGGGAGGGTGGGGGAGGGTATGACTACAATCTGGACTCTGTGAGTTGTGCAAAATGAGTAGCCTATTTCTGACAAATGCTGCAGCATCCAAGCCTGTATTCTGTTTGTGCACTTTTATTATGATCACCCAATTGGCTTCATTTGTCCTGAAGAGCCTGTCACAGTCTTTACATTCTACAGATTGCAAGCGGAATGGGTTCAAAAAGACTTGTTTACTGGCTCAAAACTGCATGACTAGATCAATCATTTCATAAGTTATCTTTTTTTAATGTCACATTCATGCTACATGTAGCTTGATTCATGCAAAGATAAATAGTTCCATACCAGTTCAGCAATTTTTATGCATTGAACTGTACACAGCAAGAACCGTCAAGTATGACATGGATGCAGATATTAAGTAATTGCTGATTAAAAAACGAGCATTCATTTTGGTGCACCTCTGCACACAGCGCATTACTAATGATCATTTGTGATGATCTGAATCTATTATAGAGACGACCTCTACTGATTGCCACTGCTCGAGGTCACGTGAAGTGTGTAGGGCAGCTATTGAAAGCAAGAGTTGACATTCACGTGACAGACTCGTTCGACTACAATTGCCTAATGATAGCAATTGAAAAAAGCACAAGTAATCAAATGGCACTAATGAGCATAATAACTTGAATTATCTCTCATATCTCACAGGGATGTAGTACGGGAAATAATGAAGCAAACAAAGGATTTATTAAAGCATTGCACGGGTCAAAATCCGGTTCCATTTACACAACGCCACTTAGGCTGCTTATCAACCATATGCCTGGTATGCATTACATCAGAAGTACAAAAAGTTACTAAAATCATAACTGAATTCGTTTTGTCAGAAATTGCAGTGGAATTTCTTGATTCATGTATTGAAGAAAAAGGTATTATGACCAATGCCACATTTGCTTCAGAAGTACAACTAAAATCATAACTGAATTCCTTTTAAATTGCAGAGGAATTTCTTGATTCATCCATTGAAGAAAAAGGTATTATGACCATTGCTACGTTTACATGCTACACTTGATAAAATGGTGATGAATCATTTCTTGATTCTCCAAATGGTATGTTGTTTACATTCTGGTGCAGAATGGTATATCTGGCACAAAATGTCATCATTTTACCAGAAAATGTGAGCTATTAATCTTTTGGACATCACAATATGATTCAACACTGCCTGTGAATTGGTGGGAGTGAATTGTAATGTAGGGTGTTATTCCATTTAGAAGTCAAAGTGGAATATGATTGCAGTTACATTGATGATTATGAAAACAAATGGGTACAAGAAAAACTTTCTAGGAGTTGGATTACAAACCAGGAAAGTGTAATGAACCATGTCATCAGTTGTATGGTACGTTCTGCACGCATGCATATCTAGTCATAATATTAATCTTATTAGAAACTAAATACTCCAGCCAAACACATGGCCTGAGGTTGAGTGAGTCATGCAGTGTTTGATTCACATTAGCAATGAATTGTTTTGTCTTGATCATAATGAAAAAACAATTAAAATAATGTCAGAAACATGAACAAAACTTGGACTGATTTTTAAAATGAAGAGAGAAAGAATGAATAATCAAATTGACCAACCGCCTTTGAACAGCGGATTCCATGAGCTATTGGATGTGATAAACATTTCAAAGCTCCAGAATTAAACGTTTGCGCATATATTTACCGTAACTCAAGGCTATGCCGTTTTGCAAAGGGTTAATACCATTGCAAATGATCATGAATTGTATATGTTTTAACAATTTTACTTCTACATTAAGTTTGTGTTATTTTTCCCTTGTATCTAAAATTCAGTCTGCAACAAAAAGTTAAATCAGAATGTCAATTCCTGTTTTTCTTGTGATCCGAAAAGTTGTATTTGCACACGAATACTACATACCAATTCAGCACACACTTCTATTGCTGGAGACCCTCAATGAGATGTGGCTACTGTTAATCCCTTTGAGAGGAAAAACCAACATCCTTGTATAAAAATGATGACCCCACTTTTCCTTTAGTCTGTAGAATATACAACGACGAGATTAGATAGTCGCAATCACTAAAGTGAGTTACGGCAATAGCATGCAGTGTTGCTTACAGGACTCATTTTGGTAGCTACGGCTATTGGATATGTGTCAAGCTGCACCTGGATGTCAATGTACGCACATTTATACCGACATACTTTATCAATCAGTAAAGCACTCTCCTTATTAATATCACATAAGCCTCATTCTCAGGTGTTCCATTACTGATGATACATATAGTAGCACGAGCATCAAAATATGTTTTGTTACTTCCAGGTTAGAATGAATAGACTTGAATTGTTGAATCATGACTTAGTATCATTATGGATCAAGCAGAACTGGAAGTGGCCAAGATACATATACTCACTCATCATCGTTATGCATTGTGTATTTTTGGCCACAATGACAGCATTCATTTGGGAATCCCCACAACCAACAAATGCCACAGCATGTATGTTTTAAGCACAATGCATGCACTTCAGGCATTTCTCAAATGACTGCAACATGTAACATTTACTTTTCCTTCTGTTATCGAATAGGCATGGACTCTAATGCAGCAGCCGAAAACACAACCTCAAGCTGTGTTAATGCTCTCGGAAACATGAGTAAGAGCACCGACCTTTTTGCATGCAGTTTAGGTCATTCGTGAGTGCTCTTCGTTCTCCTCATAGCTGTAGAACTTTGCAAAGCATTTTCGATACTTAGTGTAATGCAAGTGCCCCTCCGACCTCTCAGCCACTCTAATCTAACTAACTGATAAGTCCAGATGTAGATTATGTAATGCTAATCCAGCGCTGTAATTATGTTAGTTACAGTACACAAAATTTTCTTACCTCCCACAATGAACACAAGTTATGTCATTTATAGTATGTGGATGATACGTGTTGTAGCATTGCGCTCTAGCTTTCAATCATCTGGTGCACTTATTGGGTCATCTGATGCACTTATTGTTTCATCTGTGCACTTATTGGGTCATCTGGTGCACTTATTGGGTCATCTGGTGCACTTATTGGGTCATCTGTGCACTTATTGGGTCATCTGGTGCACTTATTGGGTCATCTGTGCACTTATTGGGTCATCTGGTGCACTTATTGGGTCATCTGATGCACTTATTGGGTCACTCTTTTAAAGAATACTTTTAGTGCGCGTTTCACGCTAGTGTGCAAATTGCTATTCAACCTCATGATAGAATGGGGCTGATCAACTCTTACATTTATTCAATACTGTAGTTATACTTGTGTGCATGACAACAATACACATGCAATATGTAATCAAAGTTTTTTATTCACCAGCTAATGCCACACTTTCAAACGGACCATTTCTATACGCCACCGGGATTGCAACACTAATATTGTCAACATTCTTCCTGGTGATCGAAGGGATGCAGTTATATCAGTTGCGTTTGCACTACTTCTTGGAGTGGGAGAACTATTTGCAAATGTTTACATTTTGGGGTACCATTGCATTCGTTGCCGCACAGTTAGTAGCTAGAACTACAGCTGTATGGCAATTCGGAGCTGTCGTGTTCACTTGCTGTTGGTGGAAATTGATACTGACGTTGAGGGATTGTCCAATTTTTGGTATTGGTGGCTACATCACTCTGCTTGGGGTGATCATCTGGCGGTATTTAAAGCTTGCTCCTCTACCCATTCTATTGATGGCTTCATTTGGTTTTCCATTCTACATGTTAGTTGCAGAGGTAATGTTGATATTTTCAGCGCAAATGCTTGAACAAGTACATGCATTATGCTTTACTATTCTCTTCCTCTTCCCAATACCCATATGCAGAGCAATAGCCAACAAGCTATTCCTATACGCCTTTGTGGACTCTGGGTAGTGCATTCTTTGGTACAATTGGCTTTCAATCATCTCTTGTGAACAACACTAATCCTTACGTAACCATCATAGTTTACACCTTGTTCTACATCATTGTAATAGTCCTGTTTAATAATATGCTGGTAAGCGTTCCAGTCCAAAGAATTGCATGCACGTTGCGAGCAAGATATTTGACATGTTCCTTACATTGCAGATTGGTTTGAGCACTAGTGATGCTTTGAATGCGTTGAGTCACGCCACTGGGCAAAGCAAAGGAAGTCAGGTAAGAATAAAGTAGTCATTGTTGAGTTAAGCATTTGCCTCATGCACAGACAGAAACCTAGAGTCACACCCAACGCATGCACTACATAACAACAGCTATCAGGCCTACAACGTAACGTCAAAACTGGCTTGCAACTCAAAAACGTAGAATCATAAAAGATAGCGCTGCTCCATTTCTTTGCTGCATGCAAACAAAAAAAATTATGGTACAAAATATCATTGACTACAGCAACCTGGTGCCTAGCTGTGTATTTGCAGTCGAGCATATTGCTCGTAAAATCTTTACCAAATCTCACAATGAGCCATTGATTACTTGTGTGCCTTACGCATAAGATAATGGAATTCTAGCTAGCCTGTGTAGCATTGTGATCCAGCAAAGAGGATAGATGTTTGGCAGACATTGTTATTGGGCAGATGATGTCCACAAGAAAGCAAAAGAATGGATAGAATTTGTTCAAGGGATATTAGTACTTGCATCATGCAATGCCGTAATGTGAAATTGACGCCTGTGGAACCAAAGCATGCATGCATGGAGTATTCTGATACTTTCTAGAATTGCTTTTACTCTCTGTACATACACACGTATGCAAACAATGCAACATACACCATCATCATTCATACAGGTAAGGTTTATCCTCTTTGCGAAACGTTTCTATTTTTGGAGAAGAAAAGAGCCTGAAGAGAATAAGAAGTATAAAGTCGAGCTAACTGAAACAAGTAAAAGAGCTAAAAAAATGGAAGCATATGAACGCATCTGGTAGACTAATCATCAACAGTAGCAGTGCAGTTATTGCTATTCGGTTTGAAAAACTATTAATAATTAATGCTGTTTCTCAACACTAGTATTACAGGTGATGTAAGACTTAAAATTTATGTTTTCTGAGGCGTACATGTAAGACATGTCATTTAACCAATTAAACAGTTGCAAGTCGGTTGTAATGAAGATTTTGAACCTATACATTTATTTAGTGTAAGTTAAGTATAGCGCGGCAGCAAGTTTATGACAACCAAGGGCACAGGTACAGACTGACTGATACCGAAGAATATATGTACAATCTGTCACCTGATTCCATTGTTCGGTGTTTATGGGTTCAATGCGCCGCAAGCGCGTACTCTTTACACTGCTCCCTCTTTTCAATGAGCGATGTACGGCCCATAGAAGCCAAATCATCGTCATCATCCAAAAGCTGCAATGTGCTCGTATGAGGTTCCTCCATTTGATGGGCTACCTCCCCACCATCCTCATTGCTGTCACGCTGTACCATGCTATTGGTTTCTTGGTCTAGCCTGATCTTCGCTGGGCATGGTTTAAGCCTATCAAAATGCAGCACTATTTGTGTGAGTCCTCGTATTCCCTTGATCTTGTAAGTAATGTTGCCTATCCGCTCTGGCCACCTTAAATGGCCCTTTCCAGGGACAATGCAACTTCCGAGAAAGCCCTCGAGGCACGGCAGGAGAGTGCAACCAAACAAGATCGCCTTGATTGAAGGGCGCACCGTGAACCTTATATAGCCTTTTGTCGTTTATGTTCGGTCACACATCTTTCTCTCACTAGTTCAACCGCGTAGAAGTTAGCCGCACATTCCTCAGCCGCACATTCCAGCGGTTTAATCGGTATATGAAGGCTGTGCGGCCCGCATGAATTGCAAATGATTTATTGGTTTACAAAGTTGTGGTCTACTACTGTGTCTATGAATCTCATCAGTACGAAAAACGGCCGAGTTCAATGGCCCGATTACATCAGAGATCTATATATTATCTCTGATTACATCCATGCACAAGTACATTTGAGTGTTGCTGGTAGCATTCACTGATTCTAAATTTGCTTTAAAAGCATCAATATCTTTGAACTTTCCTCAATCATCCAAAATACTCACTCAAACCCTCAGGATTTGATCCTATAGTCCATGATAGTGGTTAAGCATTCACCTACAGAACCATCGTATGCATCAATATGTATAACCTTCAGTGTAGAATGGGCATTCATCACACCGGACTGTGAGGGGCTTTTTAAAAAGATCATATATATGATGACAAATTATCATACATCGGAAATAATTGTAACATTATTGTTACCTCAATCTCTTCTCTAACAGTACATGCTGATGTTTCAGAACTTTCATCATCAACTATATTTGTGTAAGTGGCGAAGATTTGGCAGAGTTAGTAGCTTAATATTGGATAAACACGAGTACACGAACAACTGACAAAATAAGTGTAAGCTAGGCTATATATGTGTCGGATAATGTCACACGACCACTGTACAGTGCACAGGCTACAGTTATTGACGATTGTTACACTGCCCTCCTCTTCCTCAGTGCTCGACATATGGGCCGTAACGTTCAGGAATGCGGCAGTTCCTAGCCGGATAACGTCGCTGGTTTTCTATTGCTTCGTCAGGTTCTTGTTCCCCAGCAACGGGAGCACCATCTTCATCATCCGATACCAGGATGTCATCAAATCCTATAGAACGAGAGTCATTTCCTTCAGCAGCTGGCGCATGAACAGTAGGTGGTGTGGTCAACATCTCCTGTAGCCTTTCACTCGCCCCTTCTTCAGGCGAATGTAGATCCACCTCCTCCATCGTTCGTGTGCAAGGTTTCAGCCTATCGAAGTGTACAAACTGCCATCTCCCACCATTATGGATTGGCTTGATCTTGTATGTGATGTTCCCTAGTTTGTCCATTACTATAAACGGCCCTTTCAAGGGGTGGTGGAACTTTTTGCAACGGCCAGGGGGTACTGCAGGCGAGAAGAGCCACACATGATCTCCTTTGTTGAACGGTCCGCCATGGCTTTTCTATCGTATATAGCCTTCTGTCTCTTGTGCTCCGTATTACACCGTTCTCGAACGAGGCTGTAGGCTGCTTGTAGTCCTTCTCTTAGTTGGTGTACATATTCGGGAACTTCTTTTTGTTGCTCTTTATCCAGAGGGAACATAAGATCAATCGGAATGGTCGCTTGTCGACCAAACATTAAAAACAATGGGCTATATCCAGTAGACGAATGAACACTGGTGTTATAGGCGAAGCACAGCTTCCGAATATACACCTCCCAGTCGGCCGGGTGCTTTTCCAACAGCTATAGCAAGCATGTCCTGGAGTGTCCGATTGAAGCGTTCGACCATTCCATTTCCTTGTGGCCTATACGGGGTAGTGTACGTCTTCTTAATTTGTAGCAGGTTGCAGATTTGCTTCAGAAGTTCTGATTCAAACTGCCTGCCTTGATCCGAGTGCACCTGTTCGGGTGGGGAAAAACGACAAAAGCATTTCATCGACAAGTTTCACAGCTACTGTTACAGCCTCCTGATTGGGGATACCGTAAACTTCGACCCATTTCGTAAAACAATCTGCTGCCACCAGGACATATTTGTTTCGTTTTTTCCGTTTCCGGTAGCGGGCCCATTATATCCACACAGACAATTAGCATTCCTGACGACTTGCTGAAAACTAATCCACTTTTGATCTTCATTTCATCTATAATAATCCCTACTTTCAATCCTTCAGGATTCAGACTTCATGAATCATCTCCTTCATCAAACATTGTATAGGTGAAGCACTGATACCAACTTGAAACTTTGTCCAATGTGTGTAATCTCAAGTTTTAAAAATTGCCCTAAAGCTCTATATGCTGCTGAAGACGAATACTGGGATATGAAGTGCAAATCTTATTATTAGTGGATGCCAACGCATACTACTTTTCTTATTGAGACTATTGAACTTTTTCTGCTGCTGCAACAACAGATGTTCAAACGATTCAGGGCTGAATGCTTTATAAGCACCATCCACAACCCTTTCAATGTCACTGGAATCCTCCTCTGTCAGGTCAACCCCTTGTTTTGCAATAAGACGTTTCAGTTTCATGCTAAGGCGTTGCCTTGACTTTGAAAGAGAACGTAAAGCTTTGGCAACACTTTTGAGCCGCAGTCTAAGCTTGTGCGCACTAAGCCAGCATGGCTTTGGTGGGTTATGCTTAGTGTCTCCTTTTGTGGTGAAGTGATTGCCTTGTGCTTTGAATACCTCGCTCTTAGTGCACATCTGTAACTGTGACATGCTCATCTGTGGTATTCATATCAACACAAAAATGAGCATGCATTGTGCCTTATTGATCCAGTTGCATCAATGAAGATTGGTAAAGTGGTGTTCCTACTTTGTAGTATGTCCTGTACTGTTTCCACAAAATGCATATCAGAATTTCCAGTACATAGTGCCCAGGTAGTCAAACCTTGAAAAATAGATACAAAATCACTGACTGCTTCTATTCTCTGAGACAGAGATGATAACGAATGATTTTCACGAGGAACTACTGCTCCAGCAATAGTGATTTGCCAGTCCAGTTGACTGAAAACGGTTTAAACATTTTGTTACAACTGGTAATTTAGGAGGAGTGAACTGCATGTAGGCTAGTTGCAAGATATCATCTGTAGCACTCATTACTCATCCTACAGGTAGGATGGCCAGCTGTGTAATCTCATTATAAAGTGCTCTTGGATTTAATGGCCCTGGAATGATCACAGTATTGTTTAATGATATGCTTGAATTTGAATGATTGTATGGGCAGTCTGCTTTCTGAATGGAATGGACGCTCCAACTGACGCTCCAGCTGACTTTCCAGAAAGTAGGGGGCGATATGATGCCTCTTATAATGTTTGGAAAAATCCTTCTTTCTTTTCTTCACTTTAGGCATTCGATCTGCAATTATTAAGTGTTATTTAAAGTGCCCGTTAAAGATAAAGAAATACGCATACACTTGCGATGCGATATACCACCACAAAAAGGTTACTGCCCTACAAATTTATAATCCCGACCTACAAAAAAACTATGGGGGATGTGATGGATCACTTAGTTACACCAACATCCCTTACAGGACCGAACCAGCCAGCCCACAAAACTAGCACTTTGTCGAGACGAATTCATTATTATCTGCCAAACGCAATGTCTCTAAGACTTGAGAGAAGAACTCGACCTATAAACCTCCATGGGCTACATGACAAAGTTGTTGCGATAAAAATTGACCCATTTGTACGGAAACAAGCCGGCGCACAGAGCCGCCACGTGCCGAATAATGATTTCGACAGAAACAAACAAGGTCAAAACAATACAAATGACAGAAGTGCTACATATCTGTACATAACAAACACACAAAAGCTTAGTACAGCAGCTACAAACCTCTTAAAAGGCTAAAGAAGCCTAAGTTTTGTCACTTCGTCGGGGTACGAGGCGAAACGAGGATGGTGACAAAATTTTATACGTGATTTCAACGCGGGTTTCCAATCCATGTAATGTTAATAATCCTTGAATAGACACACTGTTTTAAGATTTCCGTACGGTTCCAGGAAATGAGATTCAATAGCAGCATATCTATACAAAACCTCAGAATTAATTGCTGCTTTGCTAAGACGGGTTTGAGCCAATGTGAAATCAAATATTCCAATACCATTTTCTCTACACAAAAAGCAGTGATAGATAACTCTTGAAGACAGACCCAAAACCTATCAAGATATCGTGCTCGTTTATGAGTGAAAGGACACTAACGAAGCGTCGACTTACCTCTCCTTCACTTTCTGTAAGCCCGTCGCATCCATAATGAACCCATTCCCAACATCACAACATCGAACGCTTTCTTCTCGGAATCTCGGCACTCCTTGTAGCACTTCAGACATGACATCTTTAATAAATCTAGTTAATTAATTGTGATTGACATCAATAATCGGGCGCTCGGACAGCTCCTTGTAAACGATGTCGGGTCTAGGATGGTATTGAAGTGTCTTTGTGGATGCCAATTGCATACAGACGGAAATTGTTATATGCCAGGTAGCGAGTATTTTCAGTGTCTTTGTGTTTCTTTGTAGCATCCTCACGTGTCTTTGTGCCTTCTGGCTTGTCTTTGTGTGTCTTTGCGGTAAAAAGACGCGCCCCAATTACTCCATCAAGGTTGACCTCAGACAGGGTATTAAGTGTGTGATTAAGGGGCAGTGGAGGGGATCACTTTGCGGCCCTTGCCAGCGTGCAGAACATTTTATGCTGGTACTTTAAGAATACAAATCCAAACACATATACTTTTTAAATGTGTATGTACATGTATGCTTAATTGATTAATGAGTCAGCACACAACACAATTAAACCAACTGAATAGCTTGTCCTTTATATGTACTTACCAAGCCGAAACTATGCCAACTAATCACGTTTTATACAGCTCATACACCTAAGATCATTATTTTTCAGCGAATTGCTTTGTCCATCACTGCTTCAATTCCATATCTGCATTACGGATAATAATATTAAGCTCCACTTGCTCTTCCCCGTGGCAGTAGGTACTCTTGACGATGTATTCAGACTCTTTACTATTGGAGTGGTTATGAACTGGCAGGGTTAATCCTACTGTACATTGCTTAGGTGCTCCTTAGTATTGGAAATCGTCTTTGTTGTGCGGCATTTGCAGGGTAATGACATCACCCAAGCCGAGCGGACGTCGCCGTTTAGTACGCAGAAGAAAATAAAAATGAAGAACCCTTGCAACGAGTTTGTAACTGTGAACATTATCTGGAACGCCTGATCGGCTTTTGTGATTGTCAATGCTCCGAATACCCACGTGAGGCCAAGCAGACAACATATCCCCGAAATGTTTGAAATAAGTTTGACGGTACCGAAATGATTCATCGGTTCCTTCGATCGTTTGATGAGGTGCTTGACAAGGGTCAGGATCACCACGACGAATATGATGGCATTGAAGGCAAGTACCAGCAGGATAGGTCCCAAAAAAGCAGCAAAAAATGCGGGTACATTATTGATGAAACAGCTGAGAGGGTTAAGTGTAAAAGTAATTCAAGTACAAAAGGATGGACGTACTATCCTTCAGTTGAGTTATGCCTGACTGCCAGAAGTAAATTCCTATCGATTGAGAGCGGGATAAGCACAGGAACAAACGGGACGGCTGGAGTGTACAAAAGTACGTCAATATGAACCTAAATGTAATGTCCCAAACGTACCCCAACAGATAAAGGAGACAGCAATGATGTAACGTGTGGTGATTCGGGCAAACACAATCACAATTTTCTGGAACATTAGCACGGCCTCCGCCCCCATCCACATCACAGCTGCCAGAGTGAAATAGTGTATCAACACGGACACAGCCACACAGCCTCCAAAGTTTTCAGTCCTGTCAATTCCAATCACAAATACTAAGAGCATGCCAATAAGGGCACAACATAGCTGGATGTGGTACTTGGTAACATCCTTTTGCCTCAGTTTCCTAAAAACGTTACAGATTATTGACATGGTGTCAGTAAGCAGATACACAATATAATATTATTACTTTATCATCAGTAGAGTAATAAGTGCTAGTACCAGACCAGACAGGGACAGTGCCACACCAATGTATGAGATGACCTCCAATGCACCATGAACAACCTTATCCAATTGCTGATTGGGCTGGACCCTTCTTGATATGTCCTATTATTTATATGGCAATAGTTAATATAATGCTCTATCCGCCAGAGTCTTACCACAAGGATGGCAAAGTTTGTCAAGTGGAAGCATTTGCACTGAATTTTCGAAACAGCCAAATTGCTTTGATGCAAATTCGTAACGCATCCATCTGTAGTCCAGTTGCCTTTGCCACCTGTATGGGAAATAAAACACATGCTGGTTTCTCCCCTCTTCGTCTCTCTATCGTCCAATTTCGTTCACCACATCTTATCCCATCACACATTTCATACCTGCTGCAAAAAAGTCCCAGCTCACGCAGGAATAGTTAGAATAGTTCTGTGCACAATCATATTAAACATAAGTTATGTACTATTATGATAATGAATGTACTACCTTATTTGGTATGGTAAAAATAAGCACAACTGGATCGGTTAGATTGTTTGTCATCCCACCAACAACTGTAACACCAATAACAAGAGGTGCCACAATGATGTCATTAAAAACATGATTTGCCAGTGGAAAAAAAGATGCAGTCGTGTATATGGAAATGAAAATTCCAATGTAAGTTACATTAGAGTTAGCTTTTATTGAACTGAACAATGAAGCTGGAAGAGCAACTGAAGCTGTTAACTTAAGAAAATTGGGATCTGTAGATGTGTTTGTAATTCCTCCTTGTGTATGTTTCTCATCCTCTGTTGAATAGTTCTTTCCCTCAGTGCTCAGTGTTTCTAATGAAATCTGAACGCCAGATTAAATTAGCACTTAAGCTATACAATTTACCTTTTCAGCAATGAATACAGCTTTATTTTTAGTAATTTGAATTTTTGTATAGTTTTTCTGCTGAACAAGATTAGTAGCAATTATCTCAAAGTTTTCCACCAGTCTGTGAAATAATATAGTTTAAAAGAAAATTGCCACGTGCAAAGTGAGAATTACACTGGGCCATTTGTGCTCAAAACTGATGATGGCCATGTTTGGATGCTGCTTAACACTGTAACCACATTGATAATGGTCTGATTGAGGAAACATTTATCATCTACAATAACTATATGTAGATAAAAGGTGTGCAGCATACCTCTGCCTGTATAGGCACTTCTGGTGATGATATGTTGGAGATTTGTGTGATCACATTTGTCACAACAGCCAAGTTAGAAACACTCTGGTCCACCTCTTGTGTGGCTTGGGATACCAAAGACTGCAGCTGTGTTGTAATGTTTACCATATTAAGGGCTGTAATTGTTTGCTGTGCATGACATAAAGAAGGCAACATTAAGCACTCATTAGCTGTATTGCACAACAATTAAGTTGAACTTAGCTACATTTTGTATGGCAGTGTTTAACTCATTGAACTGGCTGGTGACAATGGTGGGACACTGTGAGGCATCTTCAGTCCATTTCAGGTCTCCATTACAGAACCTTGTGATGTTCTGACCTACCACTCCATATTGACACATCTGGGATATGGTTTGGCCAGTTGCTACTTCAGGCCAACTGTACGTTCCACGGTCCCCATTGGACAAATTCAGATCACAGCTGCAGAATTCTATTGCTGTAATGCAAGTACTCTTTTAACACATTGCTAAAAATAATAACAAAGTATTCATACCAGATAAATGTAGATTGAGAGAGTTTGCAATACGAATTGAAGAAACATTTGCTATCATTGAATCCATTGAGTATAAAAATGTTTGGATGTTGAGGTTGAGAAATATAATTATTTTGCATTCAATTCTGCTCCATCCATTGATGACATCATTTCTGCACCTACAAAGTCATGCAGTTATCATACTGAATGTAGATATTGTTAGTTGTACCTCTGTACCACAGCGCACAACACTACTACATTAGCTGGTGTGGGTGCTGCACTTGACATCAGAGTGATACTGTTGTTGGAAAATTGTACCAACTGAAAGAAAGGTATTAATAACGTACTAATAATTTTTCATTCACTCACCTCATCCTGAAACAATGATATAGCCTCGTCATTCTGGTGGTTATCAACATTAGTTAGTAAAGATGCCCTGAGGTACGCCACAATGGGTTTAGATGGTGGGACTAATAAAGTTAATGTACAGTAAATCCATTTACTGTATCATCACAGAGGACCTCACCTGATGGTGTTGTAGCTGTGACAACAACATCAGGACCACACGCACCTGCAGTACAGGCACACAGAGATATGGTGTACATGGTATTACTTAACATGTTTTGAAGTAGAATAGTGGATGTATTTGTGACACTGTAAGGGCTTGTTGGAGAGCCAGTTGGTGGACTGTACATCACCTATGTAGTGAATACAACAGTAACATTCCAAAGTGACTCTGTTCTTTCCTTACTATGTATTCTGATATGATTCCATTACTGCACTTTGGTGGGCTCCATGATACACGTAAGCTGCTGTAGCTAAGGGAACCGACAGTAACATTGAGAGGTGGAGTAGGAGGGGCTTGGAGGGTGGTGAATGATTGGGGTATGGACACTTTTCCATCACCAACAGCCGTATTTGCCAACACGTCAAATGTGTACTCTGTGTAGGGTACTGGAGACATTAATGCAACAGATGGATTATTGGTACAGAGGCAAGGTGGTGACATACTAAGCAACATGCTTTGTAGTTCCAAATATCTCTGGTATCCTGGAACTGTGATGTAGTAACTAAAATTTTGTCCATTTAAACAGCTAACATCTACCAATCTAGGACTGACGACAGTGATGTTGACAGAGTATGAGGTAATTGTGCAGTTTTTTTCCAAAGGACAACTCCATGTGAGATTGGCAGAGCTAGAGGTGAGGGCATTAACTGGAACTTCAGGTGGCTGAGGAACCTGAGCATGCACTGTAGATGAACAGTACATTCAACGAATATCTTTGACAGATACATGTATGCATTTCCAAACTCACCATTAAGGGACGAATCAAGAACTGGTTCACTAAATGGCCCAGGTCCTTGACTGGTGTAGGCTCTCACTGAAATGTTGTATTGAACACATTCCTGCAGTGCACTTAGTACAAGTTGGGTCTGGGCACCACTTGTATTCATGTAACTGACTCCAAGCTGCCCACTTTGCAATGGCCAGGTGTACTTAACCTCATAGAGTGTGATGGTGACACAATTATTGATTTTATTAGCATTCCAACTGATATTGATGGACGTTGGGGTAAGAGTGATTGCAGTTACATTGATGGGAGCACCAATGGAAGCTGAGGAAAATGTGTTTGATTAGTATTCATAAGCACACTTCCTTGTACAATGTTATTGCATCAGATACACATTAGCATTCGATATCATACGTGATAACACACACCTTTACAAAAAAAAAAAAAAATGGATGTCTGCCGGTGGAAACTGCATGGTGATACCAAAGAATAAAAATTTATCTTTCTCCTGCTTCATAAATAAATTTGCTCATTGTCCTTGTTATTTAGTGATGAACATGATAGTGTTAATTGCTTTAAATGCTTGTTATTTTCGGTGCAGTTCGATTTCAAACAGATCCTATAATCTGCATGACAAGGCAGAAGGTTTGGAAAACTATGCCATTGATCAATCTATTTAGTTGATATCTATATATAATTTTATCTGCTGGCAAATTATTTTATTATACTGCATGTGCTTACATTTGAGCAGGGCGCTTTATACTTGCTTTGGTTCGAGCAGCAAGCTTATGTCTAAGGGGATCCAGGATAAAGTCGACGAATGGACAGACTTTGACAATAGTGCATCACTTCCTACAATTATGTATAATTAGCACCTGCTTATTTATTTTATTCTTATGCATGCGCATTTGTTTTAAGAATCTATTCACTACGCGCAGAGGAACTGTCGCACCGTAAATGTTCCGGCCGGACCAACCATTCCCGGTTGTCTTGGTCCCAGATCCTCTACAGCAGCTGTGGATAGATTACATCACCACTAAGTCTCGTGGTCAGTGGGCGGTTACGTGCTGGAATTTCAATCAACGCTACAGCCAGTATTCCAGAACGCTTTATAATTACACGCTTTTTAACTACGCTATGTCAACCAACATATCTTAGGTGTTCTCACAATTGAATACCGCACGTTGGCGTAGTCACCTGTCTTCATCAATAATGTGGACAGAAGTAAGTGCAAACTTGGCCCGTCATTAGAGAAGTTAAAACAATAACGTATCAAAGTGTTTGCTCTATCCCATTGGTAATATCAGAAAGAAGTCGCAACCTCTGATAAAACTGTAAATCGCCTCATTCTAAATATACTGAATTAATACGTGTTTGTATGCGTACGCTCAATTGTCCGATCCTGCTTATCGGTGCATGATTGGGTCTACTTCTATTGGCATGAATTCCCCCCCCCCCCCCCCCCCCCTCCCTTTTTTTGCGGCTATAGGATGATCCTTGCACACATGCAAGAATGTTACTGAGCATACAGAGGGTCAGCTACTTCTAAGCTCAAAGCCATGCTGTCTTCCATCTCTAGCTAGCTATGAACTTTTGTCAGGAAAAAGAAGCCTCGATCCAGCCGGCTTACAGTGCATGCTTCCCATAGATGAACTGGGTTTACTCTTCTGAATCATAGGTCTGCTTTCAAGACTAGCTCTTAGTGATGGCTGGCTTCCTGTCAACGGTTTCACCAGCTGTGCTTGCAGTGTTGCCTTCACCGTTGAGCATGTACTCTGTATAGTCCAAAAAGTGGCTTCCCATCCATTAGGCACAATGTATGCCAGCATTTCTAAAATATCTGCCACAATGCGGTTTAAGTGCATCGCGAACCTCATCTACATGCAGCTTAGCTGCTAAGTCTTACGCGTACATTTTAATTGCATCCGTCATGCAACTTTGTGCGTAAAAAAGAATTTGTAGGTGTCTGCTAGAATGTGATGTAATTTGAGAACTTGTATTTTCGCTGCCTCGATCCCATGCATATATACACATCCAATATTAAATTTAGTTGAGGATAAAGAGTTAACTAGTATTGGAATACAATAATTAGGATATTGATATATAATAAGCGATTTGTGAATGTCTATATGGAAAAGACCAAGTCAAACCGACATATAATTTTTCATGATTATATACATGTATGTTGTTGCAATTGATTAAGGTGAGCACGTTCCATAAGTTTACAACTGAATGTTGGATGACTTCTTTATGAGATTTTAAGGACAAAACCAAATTAATGTATAAATCTGATGTCCTTTGCATACGTGTCATCAGAGATAATATTATCTCTGGTGTCGATGATAATCGTTTGGGCCTGGGTAGGATTTTGCAAACATCAGTCACCAATTTTTTTTCTGTCATCTGGGGGGGTGGGGTGGGATGGGGGTGGGGGGTAGGGGGGGGGGGGGGATAGAATCCAACAGTACCAAGAGTTACATTTACATTTTTTTCTCCACAAAAATGAACATGCTAATTTGAGTATGCATTGATGGGAATGGCTCATTACCCAAGTATTCAACGGCCTTCACGGTATTGGCCGTGCATGTATCAACTCAGGGAAACACGCTTTTCAACACGCGATCAAAAATGCATGAGCAACATGCACGAGTTAATATTTACTTTAATAATAAATGCATGGCCTAACTGGCTATGCGCTAACGTATTGTAGTCTTTTATAAGGTCGTTTACACTGACTTACCTAGTATATACAGTTCGAAGAACTCGATGGCCACATTTTCGGTATTGAGAGGTTCATCCAAACATATCCTAACTTCTAAGTCTTCAGAGATGGGAGTTGCGAGCGTATTGCAGAACCATGGGAGACTTGGTTGCTCGCAGCACGCTACCTCACCATTACGACATAGCTGTCCATCCCAAATTAGGTCAGAGTAATAGAATGCCGTTTTGTTAAAGGTTGACAAAGGATTGCCGGACTCGCAGTAGTATTTAGATCCTATAAATGGAGGTGGTGAGGCTCCCCCTGCACATGGACAGACACCCAAATTGATGCTTATTTCTGTAAGCCCAGCGGCGTATGTGTACACGTGATGTCTGTTTCCAAGCGAACCGTAAGTGATGCTAACCCCATCGACATAGTAAGTTTCCAGACTGGATCCCAACCCAGCGTAACTCGCGAAACCGTCAGGTTCTCCAACCTGGTAGCCGCCAAACCTTCCGCAGATCATTTGGTAGCTGGCTCCGCAAGTGTTTATGCTCACCGAGTCACAAGGTACACTGTCCGCTTTCTTTCCGCATGAAGGTCTAGGTGATGTAAACGTTTGCCACGAGGAGGGACACCGCTGCGTTGGATCAGACATATTTAGATAGCCGACCTTTGCCCACTGCAGGCCTGGTGTGTAAGGGAGAATAAAAGAAACAGAAAGATGGCCAAACATCACGCTCAGAAGGCAGACAACCAGGTAGAATGCAGTCGTCATCTTATACATGTATCACGGCTAGTAGTTTGGTAGGGTAGGGGGAGGAATTACATATATAGTTAGTGTGCAAGCATTCACTTATATGTAGGCAATGCATGATTTAAATATTCCGTCCTATTGTTATGACTGAATTAACCACGCATGCGCACGATGGTCTATGTTGCGTCATACGGTGTGTATTAAATAGGTATGCTGAGAGGATGAGCAGATTTTTGTCAGTAACGAGGGGGGGGGCTGGAGGATCTTTAGCCCCCCCCCCCAATCGGGGCGAAGGTGGGACTGAGCCCCCCCCCCCCCCCCCCCCCCCCAATTGAGTGTGCCTTATAATTAATTAATTTACATCGCAGTAACGAGGTGTTTACTGTTTTGCGGGCGTTGGCAGTTATTCGGTATTGCGAGGAATACACGTTTCCGTGTTGCGGGAAAACGTTCTTTATAAACAATTCATGCGAATTTGACGAATACAAAACAAAAAAAAAACATTTCTTCCGAAAAATGTGTTGTTGACTCCAAAAATGGTAATGGTTAGGTACTTTAATTAATTAATTCAGATCATAGCAGCTGTGGCGCAATATTGCGCTGTTGCCCGCGAAAGAGTTAATTAATTAAATGCCCAGCAGCTGTGCAAGATCATTATCACGATCAGTGTTTAAAAGCGACTTCTGCATTGAAAAGCAACTAGGAGTTCTTATAGATGCTATTCATGTTGCTCGGCCTCATGTGAAGAAGGTCACAAGTATTCGGACGATATCTGAAGTAACTGATGTGCACTTAGGCCACGACGAATTGATAAGTCGTTTCACAGATTCCCGATAAGGCGTCGGGTGGCGGCGGCAAAAAAAAAAAAAAAAAAAGTGAATTGAATTCTGCGGCGGGCTGATAACAAACCCATTTCCGTGTTTCCCCTGGTGTATACCGTAAACTTGTTTTATATTATTTTATCATTCTGATCCTTGAGTAACGCAGTAACGGACATTGTAACAGCCAAATTGCTGGCAAACATGGGTAGGTGTATCCAAGTCTACAATGTGATGTGCGCCGAGATCTGAGGGAGAGATTTCAGTTTTCACGACAGTCGATCGTGACATTGCCATTGTGCAATCAAATAAGCCGCCAAACGTCTCCTCCCATTCACATTTATGTACGCCGAGGGAATACAACCTCTTTTCATAGGCGGCCGGAGGGGGGGGGCCCAGGGGCCTTGGCCCCCCCCCCCCCCCCCCCCCCACCCCCCCCAGGCTATGGCGCCCCCTTCCCCCCACCCCCAATCCCTAAAACTATCATCAATTACTACAATCCAAAGAGGCTACAACATGCGGAGCATGATTTAGCTTCTAGCGCTCGCTCGCATGCATTATTAGCAACAATCCAGAGTCAAACAGTTACGCGCGTATCTAAAGTATCGTAAGCCACGCCCCTTTTTGGCGCCCCTCGTGTGCTTGGCCCCTCCCCTCGGTAGATGCTGGGGTGCTTTTGTAGTGGCACAAACTACTATACAACTTAAGTACGCCATTCGTATTAAACTTCCTGTCACGCGGTCAATGGCTTTGAATTAATTTTTTTATTTTTATTTTTTTAGTTTCGAGCGGCGGAGTCCGTGAAACGAAAAATCAAATCGTCATGGCCCTACGCCAACAGGCAAATGCGTACAGAAATGCATAAACTTTTGAGGTTGTATTTCACGATCCCTAAACGTCGTCCACGTCAGAACGAAGCTTTTCTGCTTTCAAGCAGTTATTATCTAGGAGAAACAACAAAACAGACAGTTCCCATCACCTACAATTCTAACTACAGTGGTTAGGTCAGGGCGATGTAAGTGAACACCCTCACCCCCTTTTTCAGTATGGATTTCACTGTGGAAAGTAAGACCTAATTCGGCACATTTTTCATATTGCCATGTCAAATCAGTTTGGTGATAGCGGAACACATCCCAAGTGGTTGTAGGGGCACTACGTTCTACCAGATGTGTTCTTTTGTGGTGTATTTTACAAGAGCCATCATCCAATTTATGCTTCTTCAACTCACTCATACATTTGGATGGCTGCAGTGTGGGTACAATACTGCTTGGGAGAACTGGTATTGTTTTGTATCTTAGCTACTGCTTCACTAGCAGTTCGTGTGAGTACCTTTTTAGCTAGACAAGGATTAACTTTATTGAAAGCATCATTCAACTGTCCAAGTAATGAGTTATTGTTATGAAGGTTTTATTTAGCTCACACTTGTATGTACCCTGTACACTAGCACTGGGCTCAAACAGAGAGTGTCTAAAGGGAGAGGAATAGAAATACGAAGTTAAATATGTTGTTTCTAATAGATTATAAATTGTACTTTATAGGGAATGATTTAAGATTGTTATTAATGTCACGTGCAGTACGCGTGATTTGCGTGGTGCGTTCTTCAACCTCAATATAGAAGAAAGGAGAAGGCACCTAAGTCATTCTACGATGATTAACTTATGCAAAATCCATAATTATGTTATTGATTTAATTCATATCTTATTTACATACCTCCAAGGATTGATTTTCTTGTGGGCATTTCTGGACAATGAATAAGTATATTATTGATTAAATGTGAATACAAATCTTACGCGTAGCGTTTCTTGTCACGCTGCTTCTTTCTTTCATGCGCTTCTCTTATTGGTTCAGGCATTCTGTTTTCTAGCCGACGGGCCTTTTCGTAAGACTTCTTACTTTCAGTATCGTTTGCGTAGCGTTTCTTGTCACGCTGTTTCTTCCTTTCATGCGCTTCCATAGAAATATCACGCTCCGTATCTTCTATAGAGTTTTCATTTAACTCAGCAATCTTTTCAGCACGGTTCTTATCTCTCCGTGCTCTAGCGCGTGAAGCCATTTTGTGCGGGTACAATTCACGGTGCATGATACCTGTGTCGTCACAATAGATTTATAGAAGGTGTTGGCACAGACCCCCGTTTTATGGTCACGATGACGCTACATGTATTAAAATCATGCAAACATTTACGTAAACATTGAAATTTGTGTTGAACCAGAGATAATATATAGAGGGATTGGCAACGAGTTCACTTAACGCTAATTAACGCGTGCCATCCGCACGTGAATCCATAGAAATTTCCTGTTCCCTATGCAGCCTTGTACAGGCACTTTGAGTATGAAAAGCTAGACATAAGTCCACTGATCTGACAACCAGTTTTGCTTTATTCCTCAATCAACTATAATCCTATAGGAATGGATTGGCATTGACCTTTGGGTGATATGTAATCCTTGCTAACTTACAAGTTACAAAAGTCATATTTATATCCTGTAGGCTTCACGACCATACAGCACTAATTGCATTGATACAGAGCCTCCATAATTTGGCGCACTGTGAACCTTACTAACACGTAATGGCCTGTTCCAGTAAAAGAAGTGGGGTGTTTGGGCATGTGGAGGTGTTGGGGGGTGGGGGGGGGGGGGGTTGCTAATTTGGCGGTATTTATAGTTACAGTAAAGAGTGAGAAGAGGGAAGATGAGAGTCACAGGACTGTTTTTCCTTTTGTGCAGTTATGCATTATCCAAATTCCACTCGATCCAGACCCCCTTCACAGTGCACCAGCTCCTGAACCCATTCCATTACATCACAACTGCTCCTGTTGAATCCCTTTGTCCCCCCCCCCCCCCCCCCACACACACACTCTTCCAAGCAACAATAAATCCCATCCCCTCACCAATGATGACAAATGGGATTGTGTAGGGGGTATTTTAAGGTTACATTCGAGATGGGTGTGAGGAGTAGAGTAGGATCGTTTGAAACCAATTGGACTTTTAAGCAGTAGTGGTTGCATGCTAAACTTTTATACACATTCAAGAAGGGAACACACTCTTGTCAACGGTAATAAAAGCTGGATAGAGCAGGCTAGTGGTAGTACTCAACGATCAAGAAACAGACTATTCTCGCGAGGCTGTCGGCGCTCGCCGTTCTTTTGCGAATAAATTCACCTTCCCTTCGAAAAAATGCAGGTTGTCAACCAAACGCGTGGTGCCCATCACTATACTTGGACGCTAAAATGTAAGGAATGTGCTACAAGCCAGTATAGGTTTTATAGTACTAGCCTGCTTAGCAATGACTACACTGTCCCACAAGATTTGCATACTCGATATGTTATACGGGTGGTTCTGAGCGCGTTATTGGCAAAACAAGAATGGCACGCTAAAATACAACCATTTTTAAGATGGGGTAACGGATTTCAGAAAGAACAACCCGTCGATTCACTAGATACTGTCCCACAAAAAAGAGCGCACCCAACATTGGAAATTTTCGCTCAACTTGGACAAAAATAAAATGACGCGGAGAACTCTCGATCCTGAAAAACTTGTTAAAATACACATATACAATAACCTGCTTGCGTACTACAGTGAAACGTGCTTATCCATCTTTGTTCCAAAACGCCAGCGAATTTTCGTACCCCTTTCACACTTCGATGTACGTGTGATTCACAGCAGGTCGGATGGCACACATAAAATTGCAAATATCTATGGCTCACGTGACGCGTTGCCAATCCCTCTATATATTATCTCTGGTTGAACACAAGTTACACAACTCACATTGTCATAATACCAAACAAACTGGGCAGAAAGTTCCTAACTTGTCTTGTCCAGTGCCTTTCCGTAACCGGTAACATTAGGCTTAACTGGTGACAAAGATATAAATATAGCTCTTAAACCGATGGAATATTTACTTATAATTGACGGAATGCCTGACACCGTTTTTCTGGGTTCGAGTGTGGGAACGAGTATGAACTATCTACACTGTCTTAGCTTTCTAAGCGGCGGCAGTTTCACTACGTTGTAGGTAATCACCAGCTCTATCCAAAGGCGCTTGGGGAAAATAAAATAGAGGCCATGGTCGGTCCGCAAATATGGAATCGGGTGTTTTGCTAATCGTATTCATGACACTTCAAATCCTACATAGGACCCTACTAACGTAGGTCCTGATATATATGGAACGTTCTTCCTTTCTTTGCTTGATGGAGCATCCAACAGTAGACAAGGCCAGACTACTAGCCATCTCTGCTCCCCAAGCACATGCATGGCTGAGGGCCATGACCTCAGGTTATACTGTTGAGCTGGGAGAGAAGGACAAACACTCCAAAAATGACATTCCCTGTACAGAGAGAGGTTGGGTCTGTGTCCCATTGGTCGTGGAGGTATTTGGTGGTTGGGGAAATGAGGCACAAGAAGCCCTCTCAAGGGTTGCCAAAAAGCTAGCCATCAGAACAAGTCGTTTCTGGCTGAGGTGTTAGCCTCAGAATGCTAGGGCTTTATTTGGAAGAAGATCCACAAGTGAAGTCGATAATTATTTAGTGTAGCTCAGTATTTAGTTTTATATAATGTGTATATCTGAGTAGTTTAAATTCATGTATGCTTCATGTATAATCCTGAAATTAATATTCATTAACGCTATCGGGTTCCTATTTTTAACACAACATACCACACCATTACTATATGTGAAAATCCATTTTGGTGTCTTACACATGCGGGGTACCGACGTTTCAAGGTCCGATACCCCGTAGGGTTCAAAACGGCCACATCTTCAGGTAGGAGTGTCCAAATCGGCGGGAAATATGCAATTTCTTTGCACACTTGTATCTCCATAACGGATAAAGCAAAAACAGAACAAATCAGTAGCGGTAGGGGTAGGACCCTTCTACATGGGTACCTATTTTGAACCGATTTGGACACTCCTACTTGAAGGTGTGGCCGTTTTGAACCCTACGGGGTATCGGATCTTGAAACGTCGGTACCCCGTATGTGTAAGACACCAAAATGGATTTTCACATATTATAATGGTGTGGTATGTTGTGATAAAAATAGGAACCCGATAGCGTTAATATTTCGGAAGATATATCGATTTAAATTTTATGTTATAAAATAAAATCCACAAGACCCATTTTCGTTATAGAACGTTCCAATATATGGGTCAGTTTCCCGCCCTTCGCTATATAATTATTGTATGGGACAGTTTTCCGCGAAAATTGCCCCCACAGATATATTACAAAAATAAATTATTGTATAATACGCATTCGAAGTAGTAATGTATAAGCGCGTGGTTTTGCACTGCTTACCAGCTTGTATCTCTCGTAACCTTGAATATTTTCCTCATCCAGCCCCCCTCCCCCCCTGTCCTCCCCCCTTCCTCCCCCTTCCTCCCCCCTTCCTCCCCCCTTCCTCCCCCCTTCCTCCCCCTTCCTCCCCCCTTCCTCCCCCCTTCCCTCCCCCTTTCCTCCCCCCTTACTCCCCCCTTCCTCCCCCCCTCCCAGGAAATAGCGTTCCAACGTCTTCAAAAACAGTTGTTCCGTTGGTAAGCACTTTTTTGTGGTCACGTGACATATCATGAAAAATCAATTGTATGTGAACAACTGGACAGATCATTAAAAGAGACACCTTGGAGTGGTATAGATGATGATCTCAAAACCAGAATACTTCAATCAGTTGAGAGTCACCTTCAACTGTATAAGCTTCCAATGCCTTCTAAAGGTGACTTGAAGAAAAGAATCAAGGCATACTATGCAAGCCGGAGGAACACTGCAATCATGAACATGAATGATGAAAAAAGAAGGCAAAGACGTATGTCTTTGAAGCGAAATCGTCTTGCATATACAAGTACTCATATTTGAATAGTCATGCACTAACCGACAACTTCATCTGTCCAGGTTGCACGTGATAAAGCAGTACAGGAGGCGATACAAAAGGGTGAACTTAATGCTGGAGATGCTGAAGCAATTAAGGCATTCAGGGATATTGTGAGAATTGATGCTGGTGCTGTTTCACCTGTTGTCAGTTCTGATGACGAGGAAGCTGCAGCCCAGAACAAAAAGAAACGTTTGGAGAACCTTGCAAGAGCTCGAGCTTCTCGTCAGCAACAAAGTCAACATGTGGAGAACTAAGTTTTTTTTTTTAATTCTGCTTATCCTTTTTATCTTTCCATTTCCATGTATGGTGATTATTTTTTATGATCCACAGTATTCATTTTTGTATTTATATTTTTCACGATACATGACAAATCATTTAAACAATCATGAGAAATGATTATGATATGATTAATCATGTGATTTCACACGCTGAATCACATGAAAAATCGGGCACAAATCTCTGATTGATTACTCATTTGAAATTTGAAGTGATTCTCGGTAAAAATCATATTCTAAATCCAATTGTGATTTTCAAATGATTTGTCAGTGATTCTTCATTTCTAATTACTATCAGATCATCCGATGATCTTGTGTGTGATTTCCACAGCAAAATCACTTGATATATCATAAGTATGATTCGCGAGGTTTTTTTGCTGTGCGTTTTGTGCCGATCTTTTTCTTCTATTTCTACCTGCCAATAGCCGCATATGAGATCCAAAGTGGAAAACCACTTCGATCCACTTAATGGTTCCAAGGTATCGTCCACTCTCGGTAGGGGGTAGGCGTCTTTCCGTGTGACAGAATTTAGCTTCCGGTAGTCGATGCAAAACCGCAGAGATCCATCCTTTTTCGGAACTAGGATTATTGGAGAAGCCCACGGACTTGACGATGGTTGGATGATATCCTTCTGAAGCATATCATCGATCATCTTTTTTGCTTGCTGCACTGCTGCCTGACCGGGGGACTAGTACCTGTATCGATGGAATGCTTAACAGCACCTGTGCGACCCATATCATCACTATTCTCAGCAAACGCGTCTGCTAATTCCATTTGTACTTCGTAAAGGCGGTTTTTCTCTTCAGATGTTAAATCACCAGCACTTTTATTCGCTATGTCATGCAGCAAACTGCGCTTACGAGATGATACTTCCTCGTTGTCACCAGTTTTTCACTTACTGGTGCCACCATCACTTCATCAAACGGTTTAGCAGTGGCCACATTTGTTCCCTTGTAGATGACTGCCTCTGTTGGTAGGGGGTTTATGATTAGTATGGGTACCTGCCCACCTGGCAATGGTGTCACCAGGGCTCCAGCCACAAGGTCAAATCGTGATCCTTCCACCAACCACGTGCCTGTTCCCTCAGTGACGATGAGGGCTCTCTGCTGTACCCTTTCGTGGACTCTGATTGGCCTGGGGACTCCTTGTCGTTGGGACAGTCTTGGCATTGAGCTTCCGGTCCCTGACTGGGGAACTTCCTCCCACACTTCCATGCTGTCTTGGCTCCTCATCCCCAGTCCCACCAGTGGGGCCTGTCCCATCAGCCTGGAAGGGGTGCGAGGAAACTGGTCTGGGGTGACTCCCATTTGAAAAGGACTTAGGACGAGACGCAACAGGAGGTTTGGGGTGGGCCTGGGCACCAGAGGAGTGGGTCTGGGCACCAGAGGAGTTGGCCTGGGCACCAATGTTGGAAGTTGGGTTTTCTACATCGGACATCTTGACCTTAACACTGTCACAAGACAGAGACTTGGAGCTTGCCACGAATGATGACAGAAGAGGGGGTGTGGCCAATGGGACTGATGATGGCTGCTCAATGGTGAGTGAAGGTGCTTGTGATGAGGTTGGAGGTGGCTGGGGAGGAGAGGTGAGAGATGGCTTGGGAGGAGAGGTGGGAGGTGGCTGGGGAGGAGAAGTGGGAGGCAACTATTAGCCTGGGGTCACCTGTAATACACTTGCACAGTGACAACATGAGGTGCTCTCTAATAGGAAATGAGCTACACAACAAAACTAGTGTCTTCCATTGGATAGTACATGTGTGCAAAGTGTGCCAGTGCATATCACTGTCGTGTGTATGCATGCACAGAAAGGAATGTTGCAAATGCAAGAAACGATCGTTAAATTAACCAATAAAAAAGACTAATAAGTTAAAACGAATGCTTAATAGAAATATGTGTACATCATATGTGTGTGAGGGTGGTAGAGAGGGATGGAGGGAGGAGGAGGAGGGGGAAGAGGGAGGAGGAAAGGAGGGAGGGGAGGGAGGGAAGAGGGAGGGAGAAGAGGGAGGGAGGGAGGGAAGGAGGGAGAAAAGGAAAAAAAATAGCATGTGATTTGCCATGCTCTGAGCTTTAAAATGATATCTTACATGATATATTTGGACCATCACTTAATATGAAAAGATGGTGCAAGTGTTGAGAGGTCAGAAGGGTAAGAAAAAATAAAAACTTGATTATTCCTAATCTAATTCATCACAAAAGGTGATAATTGGTGTGATAACTTTCCCATTGATATTAAACATATGTACCAAATTTCATCTAAATCTGAGAGGGTGCAGTGTTATTGACTGGGTGATCTGACATAGAATGACCCAGTTGTATGGTCTGGAGACTTGATGATTGTATTAACAGTTGCCTTGGCAACGTTTTGTTGCCTCTGTTGTTGGAGCTGCAAAGTTTCGGCAAAATCAGATGTACCAGAACAGTATGATGTGATATTACAAACCCTTACTAAATGTAGCTGCTATGTGTATGCTCTTGTGTTGGTAGTAAAGAATGCCACTAGCTGCTGTATCCTTAAATTTCAATTTTACTTGCACAAAAAAAGGTCCTAATTATGGTTCATATTTAGGTGTGTTGAAAAGCCATTCAAAGTTGGATAGAAGAGTGAATGCAGAGAAATATTTAGCAGTTTTTGGTACATTTATCACCTTGCAGCAACCTTAATTAATCTTGATTCTCTAAATTTATACGTTCATTTGTTCTTGCACAACAGCACAGTGATATGAAACGTGAGACATGACATCTTACCAATGGCTCTTCTGACACGTTATTAACTTTTGTTGAAGTTACATCTCACCCCCACCCTTCCCCATCTCCACGATAGCTTGTTCTATTTATTGAGCACCATTTTAGATTGCCATCAAGTGATGCATCCCCACTTTTATTTTTCAGAGAAGTCATCTGTGCACACCTTGCAGACTGACCCAGTGAACCTATCTCACATGACTTCTGTCCTTGAATCAGCACTGGCAGAGATCAAAACACAGCACTGCAGGCGAATCCTTAGGAACATCAAATGAGAGCACCTAACCGTGTGCTGTGTTTTGTGTGTGTGTGTGTGTGTGTGTGTGTGTGTGTGTGTGTGTGTGTGTATTGGTTGTCTATTGCCTTGTAAGGAAATCTTATTGTGCAGTATGTACTTTTGAACATGAGTGCTCCTAGGTGATGTAATGGTGATGTAGTGGTGATGTAATAATCCAGTGTGATGCAGTCACTGAGGGGAATGGTTGTCATGTGACAAAGTATTATCCTTAGCTGACCACTGTCTGTACACCCACAAATGTATCAGAAATGTTGCCCCTCAGCTCAGCAGCTCTCTACATGCGACCTCTCATGGGACATTTAAAATCAAAATGAGAAAATGGCCATAACAAAAGCCACATCTCGATACAAAACACAACAAAGAATGAGTGGGTGTGGAGTGGGAGGAGCCAATAAAGAATGAGTGGGTGTGGAGTGGGAGGAGTCAATAAAGAATGAGTGGGTGTGAAGTGGGAGGAGTCAATAAAGAATGAGGGTGTGGAGTGGGAGGAGTGATAGAGATGCATTGGAATACAAAAAGTGAAATGTACAATAGCAAACTGATTGTCATGCACCTGGGGTTCCATGGTATCGTCATGGTGATGTCCAATCTTGGACCACACGTGACTCACATACACAAAATACTCATTGCTCAGATTTCTGTAGGGTGATTCGGATTAGCTGCAAGGCTTGTGACACTTCTTCCTGCAGGCCTAATGGAAGCCTTGCCTTCTTCATCTTCCGCTGCAAGGCCTCCAACTTCTCCTCAGCCTGCTGAAGACTGTTCTTGCTCTGGTGAGGAACCTTGTGGTAATGCTATTATGTGTGTGTGTGTGTGTGTGTGTGTGTGTGTGTGTGTGTGTGTGTGTGTGTGTGTGTGTGTGTGTGTGTGTGTGTGTGTGTGTGTGTAATAAGGTGTGTGTATGTGCACATATATGAAAGAAGAGGGAGATAATTTCAAGTGATTTGGGCAGCATGAACAGGAGATCCTACCTGTCTAAACCGACACAGCTGGTCATACAGGGTTCGGTTGTCAGGAGTCTTGAGCACATCTTCGTACACTTGATTGATCAACATCAGACGTTTCTCTGCACTGAGAAAGGAAGGAAGCAATGGAACTGCACATAGTGTGTGTGCGTGCATGTGTGCGTGCATGTGTGCGTGCATATGTGCGTGCATGTGTGCGTGCATGTGTGTGTGCATGTGTGTTTACATGTGTGTATTTACATGTGTGTGTTTACATTGTCTATGTGCATGTGTGTGCATGTGTGTATGTGTGTGTATGTGTGTATGTATGTGTGTATGTGTGTGTGTATGTGTGTGTATGTGTGCATGTGTGTGTATGTATGTGTGTGTATGTGTGTGTATGTGTGCATGTGTGTGTATGTGTGTGTGTATGTGTGTGTATGTGTGTATGTATGTGTATGTGTGTGGTATATAACTAACAATTGCTTTCTCTCAGCTGGTGCATGTGAGAAGTGATCTGGGTGGAGAGACTTGCTCTTGTCCCTCCGTGCCTTCGCTAGCTCCTCGGGCGTGGCCTCAGGATCCAGCTCCAACAATCCATAGTAATCATTCTCAGCCGCCAGTCTCTGCACCCTCTCCAAGATGGCCTCACTCCCTAGCGTGAGGGAGGGGAAACTGCTTGATCGATGGAGAAGTTCCGGCTTCTTTGCTATGGGGGGTTTGTGAGGGCGGGGCAAGGTCAACCCTTGGTGGGCGTGGTTGTCCCTTCCTGCGTTCTTCTTCAGGTCACTGCTCCGGGGGGCATTGGTGGAGGGAGGCAGTGTGCTGGGCCCCTTCACTCTGGGGTCTGCGGATTGTGGGAGGTGATCATGTGATCTGTCTGTGTTGGGGGCAGAGTTCGTCCCGTCCACGTCATTGGCAGACGATACTTTTGATTCAATTGCCACGGGCAACAGACGCGATCGAAGGGCGGGTCTGTCAGGACTGTTACGATTGGCCTGACGTTGTTGAGGGCTCTCTGCTGTACCCTTTCGTGGACTCTGATTGGCCTGGGGACTCCTTGTCGTTGGGACAGTCTTGGCATTGAGCTTCCGGTCCCTGACTGGGGAACTTCCTCCCACACTTCCATGCTGTCTTGGCTCCTCATCCCCAGTCCCACCAGTGGGGCCTGTCCCATCAGCCTGGGTGGGGTGCGAGGAGACTGGTCTGGGATGACTCCTATTTGAAAAGGACTTAGGACGAGATGCAACAGGAGGTTTGGGGTGGGCCTGGGCACCAGAGGAGTTGGCCTGGGCACCAATGTTGGCAGTTGGGTTTTCTACATCGGACATCTTGACCTTAACACTGTCACAAGACAGTGACTTGGAGCTTGCCACAAATGTTGAAGACAGAAGAGGGGGTGTGGCCAATGGGACTGATGATGGCTGCTCAATGGTGAGTGAAGGTGCTTGTGATGAGGTTGGAGGTGGCTGGGGAGAAGAGGTGAGAGATGGCTGGGGAGGAGAGGTGGGAGGTGGCTGGGGAGGAGAGGTGGGAGGTGGCTGGGGAGGAGAGGTGGGAGGTGGCTGGGGAGGAGAAGTGAGAGATGGCTTGGGAGGAGAGGTGGGAGGTGGCTGGGGAGGAGAGGTGGGAGGTGGCTGGGGAGGAGAGGTGGGAGGTGGCTGGGGAGGAGAAGTGGGAGGTGGCTGGGGAGGAGAAGTGGGAGGCAACTGTTAGCCTGGGGTCACCTGTAATACACTTGCACAGTGACAACATGAGGTGCTCTCTAACAGGAAATGAGCTACACAACAAAACTAGTGTCTTCCATTGGATAGTACATGTGTGCAAAGTGTGCCAGTGCATATCACTGTCGTGTGTATGCATGCACAGAAAGGAATGTTTCAAGTGCAAGAAACGATCGTTAAATTAACCAATAAAAAAGACTAATCAGTCACCATAATTCTCAATAGAAATATGTGTACATCATGTAATTATGTGTGTGAGGGTGGTAGAGAGGGATGGAGGGAGGGAGGAGGCCGAAGAGGGAGGAAAGGAGGGAGGAGGAAAGGAGGGAGGAGGAGGGGGAAGAGGGAGGAGGAAAGGAGGGAGGAGAAGGAGGGGAAGAGGGAGGAGGAAAGGAGGGAGGAGTAAAGGAGGGAGGGAGGGAGGAAGAAGAGGGAGGGGGGAGGGAGGGAGAAAAGGAGGGAGGGAAAGGGGAGCTCACTACCTTGCACTGTTCTGATGTTTGGCTGTCCTGCATCAGCAGCAATTCAGGATGCGACTCAACAAACCTGTTGATGTCAGCGGTTCCATCAATCTCATCCACACACACAATCAGCTGCCGCATGGACTCCAGATAGGCTGGGGCAGTGTTGGATAGACTCCTGAAAATAGGGCAACAGAGTGAATTAAGTGTGTGTGTGTGTGTATGTGTGTGTTTGTGTATGTGTGTGTGTGTATGTGTGTGTGTATGAATGTGTGTATGTTGTATGTGTGTATGTGTGTACTAATGTGTGTACTAATGTGTGAATGTGAGTATGCATGTAACCACACACGAGTGCAAGTGGAACAATAAACAATGCTCACTTTGTGAATGTCTGGAGACACCCTTTAACGGTGTTAACCCTTTGCAGCTCCACTTCATGGGCCTCCTTGATGTACAGATACAAGGTGATGACATAAAGTGTTTCCTCACGATACACTCACCATGGCAACCAACCGATCCCCCCGATCCCCTCTCCTTCCATACTCACCCTATACAAGTTGATCAGTTCCTGTTCAACCAATGCGTTAATTCGATCCACTTCCTTCTGTGCGTCAGAGTATCTTCAAGGGGACAGTTATTGAAGTAGAGATTGAAGGATTTATGTTTATGTGCATGTGTGTGTAGTGCCTGTGTGTATGTGTGTGTGTTGTGCCTGTGTGCATTTGTGTTGTGCCTGTGTGTGTATGTGTGTGTATGTGTGTGTATGTGTGTGTAGTATGCGTGTGTGTTGTGCAATGCCGTGCACACGTGCTGTGCTATTTACAGGGTTTCCAAAGTGCCAAGTTCCTTCTTCAATGACTCCAGACGATTCTCTTGCTGGAATAGAACAATGTGATATAATGTACGTATGTGCGTGCACGCACACGCACGCACACACACACACACACACACACACACACACACACACACACACACACACACACACACACACACACACACACACACACACACACACACACACACACACACACACACACACACACACACACACACACACACACACACACACACACACACACACACACACACACACACACACACACACACACACACACACACACACACACACACACACACACACACACACACACACACACACACACACACACACACACACACACACACACACACACACACACACACACAGAGTACCCTGGATATAACTGGTGGTGGAGCAGCTGGTGCCTGCTTCATAAACAAGATCTTCTTTTCAATTTCATTACACTGATCAGACATGGTCAAGTATCTCTGCTTCTCCTGTGGGTGTCATGGAAAAAGGAAAATATGAGGATGGCAGTTTGTACGTTGCAAGTTTACCCCTTCACTCCCATGGCCATCCATCCCATTATTCGGATGATCTCTCATTTCCTCCCTCTCCCCTCTCCTGTTTCACTCCCTCCCTCTCTTTCTCATCCCTCCTCTTCTTTCTCTCTCACCTCTCCTTCCTCCCCTACACCCACTTCCCTCTCTACTCATCAGGATCTTACCCTCGTGTAACGTTTCTTGGCCTCCTCCACATTGTAGATGAGGTTTTGTCCCTTCACTCTAAGCTGCAGTGTTCCAGTTACAATGTTGGCAGGTGTGTGGTGGCACATCTGGCCAGACGTGCTAACCTTCTTTTTAAGTTCGTCAATTTGAGGCACACACTCCATCAGCCGGTTGTCTCACATTACTGGTATATTGCTCAGCCTGGGATGGGGAGGAGGGAAGAGAGGAGGGAGAGGGAGGAGATGAGGAGGAAGAGGGAGGAGAGAGGAGGGAAGAGGGAGGAGAGAGGAATGGGAAGAGGGGAGGAGAGAGGAGGAAGAGGGAGGAAGAGAGGTAGGCGAGGAGGAGGGGAGGAGAGAGGAGAGGAAGAGAGGAGGAAGAGAGGAGGGGGAAGAAAGGAGGAGGAGGAATGAGAGGAGGGGCGAGGAGAGAGAAGGAAAGAGGAGGGGAGGAGCTGAGGGAGGAGAGGCAGGGGAAGAGAGAGGAGAGGGAAGAGCCGTGGAGAGGAGGGGAGGAGAAGAGGAGGGGAGGAGAGAGGAGGGGGAGGAGAGAGGAGGGGGAGGAGAGAGGAGAAGGAGGAGAGAGAGAGGAGGAGAGAGAGGAAGGAGAGAGGAGGGAGGAGAGAGGAGGGGAGGAGAAAGGAGGGGGAGGAGAGAGGAGGGGGAGGAGAGAGGAGGGGAGGAGAGAGGAGGGGGAGGAGAGAGGAGGGGGAGGAGAGAGGAGGGGGAGGAGAGAGGAGGGGGAGGAGAGAGGAGGTGGGAGGAGAGAGGAGGGGGAGGAGAGAGGAGGGGGAGGAGAAGAGGGGGAGGAGAGAGGAGGGGAGGAGAGAGGAGGGGGAGGAGAGAGGAGGGGGAGGAGAGAGGAGGGGGAGGAGAGAGGAGGGGGAGGAGAGAGTAGGGGGAGGAGAGTAGGAGGGAGAGGAGTGGGGGTGAAGGAGGACAAATGAAGCCTTGAGGATACCTTCTCAGCATGTACTTCAGCCAACTTAAGCAGCTCAGATCCCATCTTGTCCCATGCTGCCTTAAGCGTGCTGCAAGGGGATCACATGACTGATCACATGACTGCACACATTGCACACTCACCACTGCATGTGTACACCACTGCACAACCACCACACACGCCACTGCAGGCACGCCACTGCACAATCACCACTGCACAATCACCACTGCACAATCACCACTGCACACACACACGCCACTGCACACACACATGCCACTGCACAATCACCACTGCACACTCACCACTGCACACTCACCACTGCACACTCACCACTGCACACACACACACGCCACTGCACACTCACCACTGCACACTCACCACTGCACCACTGCACACATACTAATTACCCTACTTCCACGTAGGTGTCGGCACCCAACCACTTGACCACCACATTGAGACGGAAATTAAAGGCGGCAGTGTTCATTAGTTTCGTAACGGCATTAGCATAGTGCCTTTCGATGTCTGCCATCTCCTATGTGTCGTGTGCATGTGCCGTGTGCATGTGTCGTGCATATAGGGCAAAGAGTATGTGCAATCATAGATTATAGAATACATGCGAACGTAATGCAATGCAAATGTGTGATAGGAGTGAACGCGCCTTCATTGGATCGTGGTCGTGAGTATTAAACTACTCGTGGTCGACAACTGCTCACCCTGAGACCCTTGGATCAGGCTCCATGCGACTGACCTTAAAGAAGTCCATCATACACTTCAACACCTCCAGTCCATCGGAGAAGCGACGCTGTACTGCCGAAAGGGACTCCTGATGGTCTCAATGGGCGATGAGGTAAAGCTACGTTGCTGGAGCACTCAACTCACCACTCCGCAGAGTCGTTCCATGGCCCCCGCGACTTAACCCCGCCTCCTTTGCAATTACGTAATATTTGGTAAAAATACTACATTAACCCGCTAGATATCTCCATAGCAACAGATAAACCCAAAAGACCATGGAGGAAGAAGAGGACTCGAGAAAAGGCGGCGGCGATGCATCGGATCCCGCTCTTCTTGCGCAGCTTGTTTTTGTGAAAATGGATGAAGTCGTAGATTACCTTAAGACCCTTGACTATGAGAAGGATTTCTGTAAGAAATTGAAGTTCAAACCATTTTCAAGGTACACTGGTATGGAAGAAAAATGTAGCTGTTTGAATAATGACTTCTGATTAGGCACTATTTTGCGCTGCCTACCAATCCCGGTGAGCAGTTCTTTGCCTTCGCTAATTTGGCGGTTGTGGTTACTGGGGCTCTGCGGAAAGAAACTCGATCAACCTCAGGAGGTGATACGATTGCGAGTGGGGGGGGGGGGGGGGGGGAGGAAAGAGAGAGATGGGGAGAGAGGTGGGGTGATGAGTGACTTACTATGCACAGTGCTTTATTACATGCTCTTTTTGTAACGCTCAGTTTGATGATCCCAATGCAACGGTATCATCAGTCATTTCTGAAGCAAAATCAATTGTAAGCTCCAACGCACTTGGTTAATTGCATGCATTCATAAAAATACAACTCTTCTATGCACATATTGTACATCATATCCACATACAATGATATCCACACACAATACCTTACAATTGCCTAATGTCTGCTACATATGCACACATATCGGACCATGTAATAAGTATATGCTCACTCATACACACACACACATACACATACTCACACACACACTCACACACACACACTCACACACACACACACATACACACACATACACACACACATACACACACACACTCACACACACACACACACACACACACACACACATACACACACATTTATCAACAAGGGCATATCTACAGACTTCCCTCCTGCAAAACTAAAGTCTGGAGCAGGAGAATATGTGAGCACGTGTGTGTGTACCTTTGCAATCACATTCACTTATTGAGTTGTGCCCAAATATTATGGATCATGAGAGCACATCTCTTCATGAAAAAGAAGTCTTTCTGTGATGGATTATTTCACCCGTTATTAACTATAGGTTTGCAATCTTCTTTGTGATCTATGTCAAAGCGCCCTGAAAGCAACAAGGTTCAGTTGGAAACGGTATGTCACCTTACCTATTGGTTCAAAGCGATCGATACTGACGAACTAAGTATGACGTGTCAGGGTGGCCGAGCGGTCTAAGGCGCTAGACTCAAGGCACTTGCCTTGCTTGCAGTGCAAGTTATCTAGTCCACGTATGTGGGCGTGGGTTCAAATCCCACTCCTGACACTTTTTTTTTTTCGCTTTCTTTTTCAATTCCACTTCTGACACTTTCTTTTCTTTTTTTTTTCCAATTGATGTTAAAATGAATGTACATTTGTCTCTTTTCAGACCTGTTTATGGTGAAGAGACAGTCCAAGAGGAAGTGATCAATGACGACACTGCAGAGCTAAGCCTCTCCAAAATGGAAGAAGAAGCTCAGGTGAAATTTTAAAATATATAACAACACAATGGATGATTTCATGCATTTCAGGATGATGTGCCAGATGAGGATGGGGAAGATGAGGCTGTATTTTTAGATATCTCTGAGCTGAAACAGAACAAGCAACAGGAGGCAAGTTGGCCAATACAACTTATGGCTGCATCTAATAGTCATCCACAGAATGATGTCGGTGGGAAGATGGAGGGAGCCATGCAGCCAACCTTTGATGCACAGGAGTGGCGTCTGGAAGTGGAGAGGGTGTTACCAGCTCTCAAGATTCAAGTCAGGCAGGACAATCGGGTTGGTCCAACTAACTCCCCATTCTCACTCCCTTCTCCACATACGAACTCGCCAATGCCATCATTCAATTCCCCCCCTCTCTCTCCATACACCCCTGAGCTTGCTCACCTAATGCATAATTGTTCACAGGATTGGAGGGCACATTATGAGGAGATGTTGCAATACCGTGAAGGCATTGGATCTTCACTCTCCGAGACCAAAGTCTACCTAGACGGCTTGCATCAGGAGATTGCAAAGACACTGGAGAAGATCTCTTCACGTGAAAAGTACATCAACAACCAGGTATCCTCCCCCTTGTTCTTGTTCTTCCCATTTTCCAGTTAGGGTTCTAAACATTGCTGGTATTCTCTGTCACACCAGCTTGAACACCTCATTCAAGACTTCCGTACATCGCAGGACAAGTTGGCTGAGGTCAAGGAGAGGCATAGAGGGGCGGGGTCCAGCGTGACAGAGCTGGCGAGAGAGCTGGCACAGGTAACAGAGGAACTGGAAGGAGTCAAGGCAGAGATGGATGAGAAGGGGACAAGCATGACAGATGCGGGGCCCCTTGTCAAGATCAAGCAAGCATTGACGCGACTGAAGAATGAGTGCGTTGAGATGCAAGTCAGAACTGGAGTGGTAAGTTTTGTGTGTGGTCCTCACATGGATTGCATTATGCAAAGAAGGAGGTCCAATCGGGTGAAGTTTGATGTTGTAATGATTCTGATATCCCTCACAATGAAAGCTTCACTTTAGCTTGTTAGCATGATGGATAATTAGACACCTCAAGGCAATTAAAAATATTGATGTGACTAGATAAAGGAATTCTGGGATCGACTGACTGAAATATAACGCATAGGGCTTACGTAACACGTGCATACTGATATTCATAGACTGTAATCTTCCCACCCCCCCCCCCAAAAGGTTGAACACACGCTGCTGGAAGCAAAGTTCAAAAGCAAAAGTGCAATGCAGCAGCAAATGAATGCAAAGACAGGAGACCTGTATTAGGTCCTTCATCCCACACACTGAACACATATTCACCATTACACAATTTTCTCACAGATTTTATATATAATTACAAATGATAGTACAACTAAGTGATACATTGGTCTGCAAGAGGGACAGCATACACAAAGACTAAAACTGTGCGACATGGCACTCATATGAGAGAGATGGACAGAGGGTGAATGGAAGGCAGGTGATTCAATCACCACCGTGTTTCGTCACGGTCTGTTGAAAATGCACACCACGGGTTCCTCTGCCGTTATTGGCAGCGGCGCATCCGTCTGTGCAAACGATGCGAGGACTCCATAGTGACTGCTGATGGGGGCGGAGTCCTCGTTTCCCACCAACTCGATCGATTCGAGCTTGTACCGGCGCAGCTTGGCGAATATCCTGTCGGGGCGTCCGCTCGGCTCCTCCTTGTTCTTGATCAGCGGGTTCTGGGCGGGGACGTAAGTCGCTCCGCCGTCCTCCGTGTTCCCGCTCACAGCCAGCCACGTGTCGCTCCACCCACCGTGAATGGAGATCTGCCCGTCTGCGGGGAGTATACTGAAGTCGCCTAGAACGATGCTGTCCTCGCTCGAAGCAAGTGACAGCAGGATCTCATTCATTTGTATCTCGCGTAGTTCTGATTGCTGCGCGCCAACGTCCAGCTGGGTCGTGTTGATGCTTAATATGTGAGGGGTTTTGGATTTATCGAACATGACGTAAGTGGCAGTGAGGAGGAGCTTGTGTCCCGGGGTGCGGATGTAGTTGTGTGTGGACGTCTGGTAAGTCGGGTACGTCGATAGGAGGGCAACTTGCGGCTTCAACCTCGTTTCAAACTTCGTGGGAGGAAGCGTAGCATTGTACTTTGAACCCCATGGAGTGGCCTGTATTTTCTTGACGCCTTCATTGTTCACGTTCTGGATGGCGATGAACTCTGGTCGCTTGGCCTTTACCACCTTGCCCATAACTTCAAGACGTTCGGAGAAGTTTCCTTCCTCCGTACTAAAACAAATGGTCAGTATTTTCATCTTGTGCTAGAAAGCTTCTTTTTGAGAACGAACGCCTCTTTCATGCGTAACGCATGCGCACAAACTGACTAGCCCCACCCAGCTAGTGCATTCTCGATCTACCGCATATAATTACATTCATCTCCTTTGCAAGGCAGCTAAATAGTTAGTTACTGGCCTATCGTCGTTAATTGTATCTGGCGCTGACGGTTTTGCCGCGACGCTGTACGTGCGTTGTGTATATATATCAGGGAGTACTAGGATTTAAATGTAATGAATACGATTAGAAGATCGCACAGTAATTGTTGGAATTTAACGAGTGTATTTGGATAGAGCTGGCGAATATCTACAACGTAGTGAAACTGCCGACGCTTAGAAAGCTCAAACAGAGATAACGCACGTTCCCACACTTGAACCCAGAAAAAAGATTCTTCTACATGTACTCCTTGATTCGATCGGATAAGTGGTGTATCTTTGCCACTATTGATGTTAATTGTCTCGTCCCCAGACCCAATATGCGCAGCAGCACATGGATTACATCACCGCTACGCAAGCGTGATTAACCTCCACTGTATATTGGGTCTGGGGACGAACTAATATCGCGAGTCAAATTAATATGTCGACTGCAGCGGAAAGCACCAGCAACATTCTCAAATGGGCCAACGAAAAAGGTGAATTTATTCGCAAGTCCAGCACGTTCCGAAATTGGGTCAAGAAAGGAGATACAGACGGCTTTCCTCCGGAGACGGACCGTTACCACTTGTACGTCTCCTATGCCTGTCCTTGGGCCCACCGCACACTCATCGTCCGCAAGCTCAAAGGCCTCGAAGCCGTCGTATCTTTCGATGTAGTGGACTACTTAATGGGAGAGAAAGGGTGGGCTTTCACTCCCAGCAAACCCGGGTGCACCCGAGACACAGTGAATGGCTTTTCCTTTTTAAGGGAAGTGTACTCTCTGTCAGACAGCAATTTTGAGGGCAGGGTCACTGTACCAGTGCTGTTCGACAAGAAGAAGAAGGTGATAGTAAACAACGAGTCATCGGAAATCATTCGGATGTTCAATTCAGAGTTCAACGAGTGTTCCTCGACCTCTGAGCAGGCTGCTCTTGACTTGTATCCAACCGAACTGCGAAAGGAAATAGACTCGCTGAACGAGTGGATCTACACGTACGTATTGAGTACTTCCACAACCCCCAAATTAAAAAAAAAAATGTATGTATGGACGCCCTGATAATAATGTTGTCACGTGGCTACACGTAAGCATACTAGTGTTACGTGTAAACATCGTTCCACTGGTATGCAATTAGTGGTTACACTAACTTACTACAAATTTACGTGTGCGGATATGAGGTCGAGGGTACCTGTGTAATATTAGGTGTGCTGTTACACGTTTTATGGCGTGTTGTGATCAAAAGTATCCAACATCATTATGTAATAGTGTATACTACCTATTTTCATGAGTTGAGCAGAATCACATCTCAATGCAATCACACGAGTCCTCTCTTAGTGATTTAGATTTTTAGGATTCAAGAAAACTGATTCCGTAGCAACACATTTACTATATTGTTCCTGGTGGAATCAAACATATATGTTCTGCTGGCAGGTGGTCAGTTCAGTTATAATGTGTGTCCCAAAATCTATAGTGTGCTTCACTTGAGGAACCCAAACTGTTTGGGACAAAGCTGGTATTACACAATAAATGTATTTCTGGACCTCAATAGGTTTATGGGAGCAATTTTGATTGTCATTTTTATTCTGGTTTAAATAAAAATTGACGTGTACTGTTTCACTGCTTATCATGACCAGGGTAAGCTTATCATGACCAGGGTAAGCTTATCATGACCAGGGTAAGCTTATGACCAGGGTAAGCTTATCATGACCAGGGTAAGCTTATCATGACCAGGGTAAGATAAAGTAAATGTGGCTAGAATTCATTTGAATCTTATGGCAGACAGAGCTAAGACAGGTAATAGATGCAATTGCTAGACCTCAGGTTGTGGCATCATCAGACCAGTATGATAGACTTAACTACTAATACTTACCGTGAAAAGGGACCTAACGCTTGTTTTTTTTTTTCAAGATTTCAATTTTCTAGAAGTCTGAAATGTCTTCTACACATTGTTTTTTTAAGCACTGAGAATCAAAGTATCCGTCATGGAGTTGTAAGGCGCTGAATTTTTAATTAGCCATACATTTCAAAGCAAGTGTTACATTTCTATTGCATGTACTGGAAATTTTATAATGTATGTGCTAGGTCCCTTTTCACAGAAACGATCCCATATATATCATTATTACTTAGGGAGATCAACAATGGAGTCTACAAGGCGGGCTTTGCCACTAAGCAGGAAGCATACGACAAGGCAGTGAGGGAACTGTTTGCTGGGCTGGATAAGGTGGAGGCCATTTTGTCCCAGAGACGCTACCTAACAGGCCCAAGGCTGACTGAAGCTGATGTCAGACTGTACACCACACTTGTGCGCTTTGACTGTGTATATGTGGGCCATTTCAAGGTATAGTACCCTCTTGTCCTCTTGGAGGAGGAGGGGCTGGGGTCTAAGTGGGCCACTTGAGGGGGCTGGGGTCTAAGTGGGCCACTTGAGGGGGCTGGGGTCTAAGAACGTCACTAGCAGGGGGATATAAGGGGTCTATGTGGTCCTGAAAGGGGGGGGGGGGAGGGGGAAGGGGGTGGATATGTAGGGGTCTATTTGGATTCAGTACAGTGTGTATATACATACTGGTTCCAACGGTGCAACTACTTTCATGGATCAGAGAAACTTGTGGTACATTACCAAACCAGATGCTGGTGTTGTTGTGTTGTACACATTCCATAGTGCAACAAGAGAAGAATAGTGGACTTCCCTAACCTTTGGGGTTACCTGCGAGATTTGTACCAGACACCTGGATTTGGCGACACGACAGACAGGTTCCATATAGAGCACCACTATCAGGTATGCTCTAGTCAATAAAGACTATTTGCTCACGTTTTTTTGTGGTGCACTCTTTCAGGAGAGTCATACACACATCAACCCCTATGGGATTGTTGCCATTGGCCCAGATTTGAACTTCGACCTCCCTCATGACAGAGCTACAAGGTTCACCTGAAGCACAAAAGTGCAAATTGTTTTTAATTGCAGTTTAGTTAGGTCTGGTTTTTAATTGCAGTTTAGGTCTGGAACACAGAATAGTGTTTGTTATGTCAATAAACCTTTTTAATAAATACACAATGTTTGGTCAGAAGCTAGCTAATCAAGTGGGTGGGTGGGGACTGCCCCTCCGTGCTTGCAGATCTCTTTGGCGATGGCTGCCATGGAAGCATCAACATTCAGGTGGCTAGGTGACCTCAGGGAACCCAAGTTCCTTCTAATACG